>BQNB010048865.1:1796-42340 GCA_026074375.1 Tanacetum coccineum
ATTATTGTGTGCTAAAAATAAAAAAAAATTAAAACCCAAAAATATTTGTTTTTTTATAGTTGTTAAAGGTTTTCAAACCTTGTGTGTGTTTGCCTATAAATTAAAAATCCCAAAAGTTTCTCATTTCGCCTTTATTTTTGCTTTTGTATGTGTTTATGAATGTTTAAATACTAGTAATTATATTTTCTTTTCTATTTTATTTTTCATTTCATCGTGTTTTATTTGTGCTTGTTTTAGAGGATTGTGTATATACTAAAAAAATAAAACAAATTTTTTTAAAAATATATAAAAAAATAAAAAAATCGTTATTTTAAACTTTATGGGTGTGTTGGCTAGAAACCCTCACGAGACTATAACTCATCCACTCAAGCCACCGAGGGGTTTAAAGGCTTGTTGCATACGCTAAATGCAATCGTGTTGTCTACGAAAGTGCGCTTTATATTTTACGATTTTCGTAGTTGTGTCTATTTTGCAGATCAAATAAATAGGTGGAGCTTGGATTGGTGGTAATGCTTATCACTTGGGGATGAGATATATTTGGATCAGTATATTACATGTGGTAGAATACACATGTTTGGCGTTTCGTTTAGCCCCGTATCTTTCAGAATTCAGCTGAGCACTTATGAGCCCCTAGAAGTCTCATTTCTCTTATATTTATTTTTCCCGTTTGTCTCACTTTTAACTTATTTTCTAATTACGCATAATGCTCAACTTAAGTGTGGGGAGGAAAATGAATTGAAAAATCAGACTCATTATTAATTTGTAACTTTTATTCGCCCTCGGTAATCTAAAAATCTATTTTTGTTTTAAATTTTTTTGTCACTTAGGACAATATATTAGATAAAAACGTAGTAAATAAATAAAGTTTTAAAATCAGAGATGTGTCCTGATTGATATAGCAAATCTGACTCGGGATTGATAACATTACTTGCGCATTTATAACCATTCCAGTAAATATGTGAGGATTTTGAGCCTGTATATAGCATACTTGTTTTATGCTTAATTCCTTTGATTATGATTGTGCCAGTGATTTATTAATTTTAGAACATGTGCTTAATATCATTGCGAGACCGCAGTGAGGTCACGTTCGTGTGATAAATGTATTTTTACGTGATAAAGAGGTAAACTTAGGATTTAACCCAAATTAGCCCATCCATTTAACATATTATTCTTTTAGCTGGTTACACTGATTAGCTAACCACCCAAATAAAACCCTTATGTTAGCACTCATCTTTAGTGCTAGATACCCCTAGTTTAACTTCTGAGCCATTCTATTCATTTTTCTCATCCACTAAAATAAAAAAAAATACAAAAATATAACCTTTAGCCTAGCCTTACCCTCTGTCGAAAGTCCTTATAGTTGGTTGCTAGTTGCTCGGTATGATTGATTGATTTTTGCTCATAGTTTGTTCGCACTTTGCTATAAGTGTTGTGCCATTTTGGCGAAGAAGAGGACCCGCTTTGTATTTCATATTTTTTGTGGTGTATGCTTATCTCAAGTATGAGGGAATTGTTAGTTGTTCGAATATTAATGCTGAGTAAAAAAGAAAAAAAAGAAGAAAAAAGAAGAAAAAAAAGTTGAATCGAAAAAAAGAGTAAAGTATGAATAAGAGTTGATTGTGCCAGATATATTGATGAGAGGTTTGTTCGATAACCTCGCAGGTTTGTGGATTGTCGTAACTAGCAACATGGGTTTCTTGGACTTGTCGACATGTATATTATAAAACCAATTCCAGTATATATTTCCCATGCCTTATCCACACCCTTGTAAACCCTTAGCCTATACAATACAACCCGAATAAATGTCCTCTTTTGATAATTATACCTGGTGCTTACGTCATGTCAGTGCAGTTTTGTTTCTTGTACAAGCCTATGGTATAAAATGAATCATGTCTGAGCAATTGAGTGTGATTTCCCTTTTACTCTATATTACATCACATACGAGTGTCTAAGTGAATTATACTTTCCTTCTTCACGAGGTGCTTAGTCATGTTATACAGCTTGAGAATCATTGGGTATTGTCAAACATCTCTATTTTCTCATATTAAAAATTCAAAAATATTTTTCATAATTCTAATTTTGTTTTGTAAAGCTTATTGTTTTTTCTTATTTTGCTTGAGGGAAAGCAAACCCTTAAGTGTGGGGGGAGGGGGTGCTTGCGCCTTTTGCACTTATATGTTACAAAAACCAAAAATATTTTTGAAAATTTCACACCCAACAATTTTTATTTCATAAAAAATTTAAAAATATATATATATAAATTTCCTTGTATTGTCACCTAGGACCTTGTTTATAAATTTTATTTTCTTAGATTTGCTTGAGGGCAAGCAAAGTTTTAAGCGTGGGGGGATTTGATAACGCTCAAATTATACATATTTCTATATGCGTTATCTGTGATTTTATGTATATAAATTGGTTAATAATAAGAACTTTCGGTACTTAATCGAGTATATTTGCTATTTTAGGTTCTAAGTACGTGTCGCGGAAGAAAACGAAAGAATACATGAAGATTTGAAGCTTAAATGAAGAAGTAAACTCAAGTTAAAGATCTCCTGACACCTGTTCACTGTTTTGGCCATAACTCAGTCATACAAACTCTGTTTTAGTTGGTTCAAGCGGCCACGGGAGCGGAATTCAATTATCTACAACCATAGAAAAGGTCAACTGCTAAAACTGAACAAAAGTACGCCGCATTTGCAGCAAGTGTGGCGTACTTTTTCACTAGAACTGAAAAGTCCTTTAACACCTAAAGTGCGAAGGTTTTACCCAAAGTGCAGCGCACTTTTGAGGCGGTGGAGAAAATTAAAGCCAATTAAATGAAGTGTGCATTAACTCTCTATGTGCGGCGTACAAATGAGTTTGTGCGACGCACTTTGGCCCTCGAATAACCTATAAATACCCTCCTTGGCTCTCCCATTTCATATATCTCTTACATAATCATATATCTTACACACACACTTATTAGGGACATTGGAGAGGAGGAAGGATTGGTAAGGATCCTTAGATCCAATGATCCAAACACCTCTTTAATCCGCCATTTACCACCATATCACCACCAGTCTCTCCACCATGAACTACCACTATAGCCATGAATTCCCTGAGTTCTAACATCATATATAGACCACATACCATCTATTTCTAGAATCTAAACACTTCTCATTTTATTCTTAGAGAATTCATACCAAATTCTCTTAAGATCATCACCATAAACCTTGTTACCAAACACTCCATTTGGTGATATGTTACGGATTTTCAAAAGTTACTTGGTATATTCTGGGTTATCTTAGTAGCATTTGGTTGTTGGTTGATCATGAAACTATTAGTTTTGGGTTGATGGTTGTTCTAGTTGAAATATTGATATATGTGAAACATTATATGATATTTGGATGATTTTTCTATTACTTATGAATATACATGTTTATGAATTCAATGTTATCTTGCTTGGATCCTTGTTTATCTTTTGGTATATCATTGCAATTGAAATAGGCCGAAAGGGTTAATTGTCTTGATGTATTTTGAACCGTTTGTCTATAACGTATCAATATCATACTTGTGAGAATTATGTGGTAAATTAATAATCAACCCAAGTGAACTAATGTTTAAGATCCTTCCTTATGTTGACCGACCGGGTTGGGAGGAATTAATATTTATGCATATTTGATATAAACCATTCTTAATGCACTCGTGATGATATAAGTATATAGGCCGAAAGGATTCTATGTTATCATTGGTAGATATGATTGTTATTATGATTACCCGTCATATACGACTTGTATGATTTCGTTTATATAAATTCTTGCTCTATCTCTATCTTTTATGTCATGTGAATCATGTCTTGTTTCTTGCTTGCTTTACACACACATTTTGGCTATTTGATCCGTGACAATCATTTAGCTTTGTTACTTGATAAACAATTTGTGAATTGCTATAAATCCCGTGGAACGACCTGGACTTACCCAATACTATATTACACTCAAATAGGGTATACTTGCCCGAATGTTGTGTTTTTGGTCAAAATCGGTATTTTTAGTTATTATAAATTTAAAGCTTGGAAAACATACATAATGGGGTGTAAGTGTAAGATAACATACAATGGCAACACAAAAGGATAGGATACATTTGGGTGGATTTGGGTGAATTTGGAGTGGAAGGGTTAGCTAATTATTAACACGAATATACGCTAGTTTGGTTGCTAAGCCAAGACTCGGACAAAGATATACAAACTCTACACAACTCTGCATCAATATCTTTCTTTTTCTTTTCTATTTTTTTAATAACATAATACATCATAACATAGGGTTTATAACACGTACCCCTACACTTGAGCTTTTTACATACCCAATTATTTATAATCTAACTAATGACCCGATTTGAGATGGATCAAAATAACATGGAGATCATCTAACAAATATATAGGGGTATTGACTTAACTTTTCTTCCCTATTCTTTCGCGAAATAAATACTACTATAAATCCCAATCATCCCAAAACAGTATTTACAAGGATAAGGACTTAGCAACCGTGTACTCAAATAATTAACTTGGGTTAAACATAATAATGTACTAAAAGCGAGTATATACAAGGTAGGCTAAGGTGATTTGGGTGTAACTATTGGTTTAAGGGTGACAATGCTCTTCATTAATAGTCTGGCTTAACCAAAAAATTACGTGAACTATGAAAAAGGATAGGCTCGGAGGGTTGTACTAGGGGTATCCTACACTAAAAATGAGTGCATGGCAAGGGTGTGGGATAGTTATATGATCGGTATGACCATCATAACAATTACAGATTTAAAACATGGGTTAATCCTAATGCCTCTTATCAATCAAATCCTAGTACTTATTATGCGGTCTCGGGATGCATCACAATAACAAGTTCTAGAATTAAATATACTACCGGTATACTCATATAATTTAAACCGATCTCAATGCTTCAGAAAAGGCAACAAAACCACATATACACATCTGTAACGACGAAATAGATACACATGATTGCTCACTCCTTAACTCGAGAAAGCCAAAGGTATAAACTATCTTGGGTATCAATAATAGATACCCAAATTCCTAAAGATCTAAAGGCGAACCTCACATTTTTAAGGTGGAATTCTGAGGGTTTTTGTGATAGTCATATACATTCCTATCCATGAGACGCTATTAATACTCGGTTTTTGTCGGTATGTGTCATAAAAAAAATTAAATTTAGGTCAAAATTACCTTTTTATGCTATTTTTGATATATTCCCCATCATTTTAAGGACAAAGCAAATGGCAAATAAAAGAATAGTTTTTAAGGCTTATTTCTCCCCTACACTTAAGTTGAACATTGTCCCTATTGTTCTATAGAAGTACTCGTAAGAACAAATAAAGGGAAAAGAAAACAAGTAAAAGAAACTAGAACTCCCCTGGTTTGCTCATTAATGGAGAAGAAACATGCGATAACTGGTTAAATCATCCTCCAAAAATCATTCAATGAAACTTTCTAAGAACTTCCAAGCTTCTTCTCATCAAATATAACCTGTAATCAAAGACAAAGACAACTACACCAAGCATAAAATGTGCGATATAATAATATACAGTGTGAAATTAGGGTTGACTATATAAAGCAGTAAAGATAGGATGAGAGAATTGTTAAACTCATGGTTTTGCAGGTTTATAAAAGAATTACAACTTTCTTAAGTGTTGTACAAGTTTTATTTTCAAAAATACTTAAAAATTTTGAGTTTTCCTGTAACTGGCTATTTGACGTTGTTAGGGATATCCTGACCCCGTCACAAGTGTCGTGGTGACGGCATCGCGTATAAATTGTGACGCCGTCTCCACACTCTGTGAAAACTCATTTTTTGTTTTTTGATGAAAAATTTCCTGCACTCATTCTTATATACTATTTTCCTGTACAAAATGTTCTAAAAAATATAAGAATTGACAATTCAATCATATGACTCAAAACTGGCATGAATTAATCTAAACAATTTATTTCAAATGTTTGAATTTGGTTTTAAAAACCAGATAATTCGCCTACACTTATTTTGTTGCAAACTACCTTTAATTGCAAATAAGATGAAGTTACAAACAAACAAAGCATGATTACAAACTAATTCAAACATAATAAAACAAATAATAAAGAGTTAAAACACACAAGACACTCCTAATATGCGGGAAAAGTAAATATTGGGTTGCCTCCCAAAAAGTACTTTTGTTTATTTATGAGTCTTGTAGCTAGACTCGAAGTCACACGTCCTTACGTGACTTCTCCTTTGTGTCTCTTGGCCTCTCTTTCCAATTTTATTAGGTAACAAATTTCCTTGCTTATACTTTCGTCTTCCCTGTACTCGGGTCCTAAAGTCAGACTATCTGAGTAATAGGTTTTCCCACGGTCATCGTTACTCCCAAGGACAAAGGGTGGTATAGAATCGGTATTTATATCCTTAAAGTCTATACGGTCAAATGCTTCCATCTTATGAGGCATCTTAAATGTGATTTTCTCGTCATCTTTTTCGAAAGTAACCGTTCCCTCTTCCTGATCATAAACGAGACCAGTATTCCTTGCAAATGGTTTTCCAAAGACTAGTTCTCCTAGGTGGTGATCTATAATGCTAGTGGTATCCTCCAAAATCATGAAATTACATTCGTATGTGAAGTTTCCTACAAAAACTTTTAAATCCCTGACTCTTCCTACAAAGTTGTTGTTCTTACTAGGGTTGGATGGTTTCTGTCTCGACTCTAGCCCTTTATTCATGATCCTATTGTAATGTTTCTTAGACATAACATTAATTGGTGATTCTAAATCGATGTAAAGAAGTGGCCCATCTTGCAAGAGATCTTAATGTTGTTTAAATTTTTGGTTCTTATCTTTGCCTTTACCCAAGATGGTTTGGGGTATTTCAAGATCCACTCATGATATTCTAATTCCTCAAAGGTGGGGAAGGTATCAAAGTATTCAATTTCATCTAACCCGTCTAATGAGTCAATGATCCTACTATCCTCAAGCCATGACTCAGTTTCTTTATTTACCTTAAGATCAAGAAACTCCCTATTAGAGGTAGAACAAGATAGATTCGCATTCTCCATGATGAAGAGTGGAATAGTCAATGGAAATTACGGACAAACACATAAAGAAAAGATAGAATACGAGAAAGCTAATATGCGGAAATTAAATTATTACTTAAAAGGATTAAAGCAAGTAGAACTAAGCTAAACTATGATAAAATCCTAACTACTCCCCACGCAGCGGTGCCAGAAACTTGATGCGGTTGTCGTAAGGGGCTTCTACAAGAAGTTTTACAACTCCCTAGGCAGAGTACCTAACCGTTGTAGTAGTAGTATAGGCAAGACTCGGGGGTTGTTATCGTTCTCTAGGGGAATAGGTTGGGAAGGCTTGATCACGGTCTAACAGAATTCTAGGGGTTGAGAGAAGATTATTTTTATATTTTTATATTTTATAGAAAGCAGGTAAATCATATGTTTGAGAGGTTTGGTTTAGTTTTAGCTATTAAACTAAATAATAAACTATGCTAATGGTGATAACAATACAATAAAGAGATTATATTCATTAATTCATGTATTACTCCCTAGATTGCTTCTCCTAGTGTTGTTGCTTTGTCACACTTGTGATGATCTATGTAACTATTTCCTAAGTCATGAATAGATTACACGAACCTGCCATCTACTTAATATTCTGTTGAGGCAACGCACAAGTAAGTTAGTATGAAGACTATTACAAGGCGCCCAAGAATATATTAAATGCATTTGAAATATATTAAATGTGGATCAACCATATAAGGGGCAAGGTAGTATGAAGACTGTTACCCGATGGTATCCTTTCTACACAATAATGTTTGCCTAGACATATCAATAGCGGTACAGACAAAAGCCAGTTTCTAAAGCCTAACATGCATATTCATCACAAGAAGCAACACCACTAAGATCTACATTCTAGGTTTCATACAATCATAAATGAACACAATAGGGAGTTTAACCAAGCATGTTAAAGATAAAGTAAGAACAATAAATAATCAAACAGACATATTGAATGATTAAGATAATCTTACTTGATTAAAACATAAATTTAAGGAGTTACAATAGGGTTTTGAAGCCCTAAAATCATCCTAATAAGCTGCCAAATAAACTAGGGTTCGTCTCCCTTTTTACTCTAAAGTTACACACTTAAAACCCTAATTCCGGGTTTGTATATATAGATAAATCGCCGTGATGGCATCGCATTTTAATCGTGACGCCTTCATGAAAGAGAATATTCTAGATCTTGGGCTGGGTCGTGCGAGCTGACGCCGTCATGAGATGTTGTGACACCCTTATGGGACGAATCATGATGGCGTCACATGTATCTTGTGACGCAGGCTCCAGCCACTGAGAACATAATCTTAAGAGATGTTGTAGGTCTGTAGTCTCGTCCGTTTCTTCTCTAAATGAGCCTAAGTCACGTGTATTTCCTCCAAATGCCTTCCAAATTCTAAATACCTAAAAAGGAACGATTAAGTACCTATTTTAGGCATAAATGCATGATTTAAGGGGTTAAATGACCCTGAAAAAGTGTATAAAATGACACCTCATTATTCCCGAATCAATATCATAAAGAGCAGTCCGAACATCATTAAGCGTGCCATCACTGAATTTATGGAGTTCATCAGCGCGCATCAATATGTTTCTATTGTTCTGGTCCTTGTATATCACTCATTTAGGGTATGAATATGGAGTGTATGCGGTTTTGTTCATGAGATTTGACCTGAATGTGTCTGGTTTGGTAATGTTGAGCTTCTTTTGGTAACTTTCGACACCTAATTGAAGATCTTCCATATGCCTTTAAATGACAATCCGTCTGGTGAACATACGTAATGCTACATTCAAGTCATAACGTTCATTAATTATGAGATTGGTCAACTTCTATTGAACAAGTAGAAGTAACATGTCTTCTATGTCTTATAGGCGAAGTCGTGGGAAATCACCTTCTTTAAACTTGTGTAGCTGCTGATCCTCTTTGCGAACTTCAATCTCTTCTAGATTACCATAGTCATGCTTCGTGATAATCTTAAGTTTGGTAACTGCAATTATTCGTTTTCTAGAGTAGACATCTTTAGACGAAGTCATGTTGCTTGCAAACCCGTAGAATTGTTGACGTTTGGGAACCCAGTGTGAAGTACCCTAGTAGGTATGTTTGTCATATACCACCTTCACCGGACTCCATAGATTGGATACCATGTATTCAATCCATTTGATCTCATAAGTAAAAGCCTTTGTCTTTGTAACGGACGTTGAGTATTGTCTGCTTAAGCTTCCACCTTTCAAATATTCCAGTTTGTTGTTGATGAAGTAATCCTTAAGGATAACTTGACGACCTCGATGATCTAGAATCAATGGAGAGGCTTACTGAGATCGAACGAATACGGCTTGCCTTCAGGGTTATGCCAGTCGAGTCATTCAGTTGTGGCCTAGGATCATTCTTCAAGATGATACTCTAATTCTGTAAGACTCTTACAAGTGCCCTTGAGTAAGTTGAATGTCGGTCCAACCAGAATGGCTTGAGTCAGATCTTTAATGTTGAGCCGATTCAAGACAAATGCAGAGAAGTCGATTGGAGTATTTATGAGCTCATCAAATAAAGTAGTAGGTTCTTTAGCACGAGCAACTTAATTAATCCAGTTCTGAGGAGGTCGAAAGTCAACATGTTGTCTCTTATTCAAATCAGAATTAGGAGTTGGAGGTCGCTCGGGTTTCTTGAACCAGTCAGCCTTGGAAACCTCCTTGTTAGTAGGTTGTTCACCATCGTTACTAGTATCGATATCTTGATTCTGTTGCACTCCCGATTCATCAACTGTATGACTTGGCTCCTCTGCATGGGCAAACTTACTAGAAGGTTATGTTGAGAGTGGGAGGCGTCTTTAGAGCTGCTTGAAGACTTCCTTTCCTTTGACCTTGAATCTCTGGATGACTTAGCTTCCTTGCTTTACTTCCTTTTTTCGTCCCTTGGTCTGATCCAGCGGAGGGGTCTTGATCTTTGTCTCTGTCGTCTCGACTCCTCTTCAACATAAAGACTTAACCATATGTATCAAATAGATCTTTGTCAGTTTGATAAGATTTTACTAGTACATCATAAAGCTCCCTTTTATAGTCAGCTTTATTATATGATTTGTTCTTCTCCATCTTGTCTATAAGTATCTTTGTAAGCTCAAACTCTAAGAGTGATGCGGCCGCCTCATAAGTATACTTTGGTTGAGAGGAATACCTTGCCAAGACTGCAGCTTCTAATGATTCTGTGACATTTTTCTCTATCATAGGAGTTGCAAAGTCTGAGACTGCTTGAGGGAGAATCTGAGGAAGTTGAGTGTTGACTTCTTCTTTAAGAATAGCTCTTATTAATGTGTCAACTAGTTCTATGTAATCCTTCTTCTCAGCTTGAGCTTCATCTTTACAGTCTAAATTATGTGCAAGAATGGCCTTTTAGATAGCTTCTCTAAGTTTGTTGTCAAGGTAACGATACTGGTCAACTTGCTTTATCTTTGAAAGATCTTTTTCCAAGTTGGTAACTCTGTCGTTGAACTTGAATACAAATGAGAAATCTGGAAGTAAAGGAAATGAGGTTGTAGCTTCAGAAGTTGTTGGTGTCAGAGTTGGTGTTGCTTGTTATGGAAGAGGATTGAAGAAAAGAGGTGGTGGAGGAATAGTTGTGGTAAAAACAGATGTGATTTTAGGAACTATCATTATTGGAATGGTGTAAAGAGACGACGTCTGACTCCCTGGTTCTTCATGACGAACTGTGGTATCCATCAAAGAATCAATCTCATTGTCAGCTAGAGAAGGATTCTCAAGATTTAGGAGCTTGCTTGTAAAGTCAGAGGAGACAGAAGAACTTTGTACTGGTTTATCAGTCTTTTGTGTGTCAAGGACCGATGTAAGTGTTACATGAGCATCTTCCTCTACTTGCTTAAACCCTGACTCTTGAGAAACATTTTGTTGGCCTGAGCCACCTTGATCAGCATCGGTCATATCGACATCTTCATTTCCCAAATTTACATTCACGTCTTTATACAACTCCTTAGTGACCTCATCAGCAACCTTTTCTTCTTCTTATTCATAATATTCTGTGGTAGACTGATTGAGAACAGAAATCTTGATTCTGTTTAACTCAGTTCTATCACTATCAGTCTCTTCTTTATCATCATTATTGTCATCATCTTCTTGGTTATCATCATCATTAGCATCATTGTCATCATCATCATCACCGCCATTATCATCATTATCATCATCATCATTACCATCACTAGCATCATAACCCTTATCATCTTCAGTGTCATCTTCATTATCATCATCTTCTTTTTCACTATCATCCCAAGACTCTTTATCACTTTCAGAATCATATTTGGGTACATTAGGAACCCCTGGTTTAGTACCAGTTCCTTCATCTGCACCAGATGTCTTGCGATGTTGCTCATTAGAAACCCCTGATTCTAAATTAGTTCCATCACCTGAGCCATTTTCTTGTAAGATATGAAAGTCTTTCTTGCTTTGTTTTGTAGCCTCCCTGAGTTGATCAGCTTTAGAAAGAGCTACTTCTGAGAGTACATTCAAAGCTTTGCCTCTATCAGCCTTGACCGGTACCTTCTTCTTAGTCGGTTTAGGTTTAGAAGCTGGCTTCTTCTTGGAAGGTACATATTTCTTAGCTTTGGTAGGCTTCTTCTTGGAAGGAGTTTCCTCAGATGAGATGCCTGAATCATATTTCATTTTAGGTTTCTTTGATTTTGGGGGTTCAGCTCCTGAAGCAATTGCATAATAAGTCTTGTAAGCTACAGATTCCAGCATGGCTTGATTTGCCATTGCTTTAGGGAGAATAGCACCATATATTTGAGCGTCTTCATGTCTGGAGATGAATCTCATGGTTCCCAGTAAGCTATCATCACGAGGAGTGTGCATGAACGTTATGTTTCTCACTTAGATGAACTTATCTTTTTCGAGGAAGTGATGAATGATAATCTTCGTGAATCTAGGATAGAACATCTTATCTTGTTTCTTTGAATCTATGTTATCAATCTGGTAAGCCAAGTCCTCCTAGATTAAAGCAACAAAGTTCAAATTCTTCTTGTAATACATTCCCCCATAGGATTTGAACTTTTGAAAGTCGAATCTTATCAAGACCAAATACCTTTCCACAGAGGCATTTTGTTGATGATTGATGCAAAGGTTCTCCATGGTTGATGCAGATAATCAACTATTACATCAATGATGTATTTGATTTCTCTAGAATGAACAAGTTTACGGATAAACAATAGAGCTTCCTCTTTAGTTGGGGGTTCATCAATTTCTTGACCCAGAATCCTTAGACATATGTTAAGAATATCTCTGAACACTTCAACATTAACAGAAAACTTCTTGCTATCGATCTTGAATCGATATGATGCCTTATGTTTGTTGACGGTAGCCCAGAACTGATGCATGTAAATGAGTGGAACTTCAGCAGTGATAAGGAATGCAGGATAACATGTTGTAAGAAAAAGGGCATCCAACACTACTTGATAAGTGGGTTCCTTTGGCTTCATTCCTAGATTGATCCTCATGTTACATTTGCCGATGACACGACGGTTCTCTAGAACAACTAGGGCATTGTCTAGTTCAATTTGTTAAGCTTTGGAAGTCATGATTCTGCTAAGAGTTTACCAATACAGTTTATATATAACCAAGTTTACATATGATACTATATGGCATTATGTTTAATGACAGGCAGACATTTAGATTGCAAAATTAAGATTATTAATAAAAGGATTAAACAAAATTAAACAAGCAAACGTGTAGCACACATAAGAGAATACCTAAGCAAAACTAATTCAACTCCTTAAGAAACACATTAATTCTCCTCCTTATGTAAGAAGACTAATTCGCCTCCTTAATAGAAAAATCTAATTCGCCTCCTTAAGAGAAAAAAAATCTAATTCGCCTCCTTAAGAGAAAAATCTAATTTGCCTTCTTAGGTAAAAAGACTAATTCACCTCCTAAAGTGGTAGGAATAATTCGCCTCCTTAGGATATGGAACTAATTTGATTTCTAAAGGAAATTGACTAATTCGCCTTTCAAAGGTAATGGACTTATTCGCCTTTTTAAAGAGAAGGAACTAATTCTCCTTTCAAAGGTAATGGACTTATTCGCCTTCTAAAGAGAAGGAACTAATTCGCTATCTAAAGAGAAGGGACTTATTCGCCTCCTTCATAAGAAAACTAATTTGCCTCCTTAATTAAAAGACTAATTCGCCTTCTATTGTGATAGCTTAATTCGCCTTAGTTTATCAAAACTTGTAAACTTAGTGATTTAGGCATCAAAAGTAACTCAACTAAGAACCTTAGTGACAAATTATATCAAATGAATCATTTTAAACATGAATTAACCATAAAATTGTCACAAAACTCAAAATGAACAATAATTCATACGAAAATATACACACGTGTATTGTTATTGCTCAAACAATGATTTTAACATTTCTAATGCATATAAGAATGTAGTCAAACACTTTCTAAACACAATCCCATTAACATTTTACATGTTCTACCCATTTTCTACATTTTTGCATACATGAAATGATCAAAACACCACCTTATGTTAACCATATTCAAAACTGAATTAAACGAGTGTAATACACCCTTAGATGAACCAAACCCCTTAATTAATTTAGGTTTTTATACACTTTTAAATATGAAGAACTCTAGACCAAATTCTAGGGTTTTCGCACTCAAAAAATGTGGTTTAGCCTAATTCATTTGAGGGATATGATGTTAAGGGTGTAAGGAACAATCTTCTAGTTATACCTTAAGCTTGACAATGGATAGAATGTTGATCTTGAATGAATTTCGAGTAAACAATAGAAAGAGGGAATTTTTTTTAAGAGTAAGTGTTTGTATGTGTATATGAAACGGGGCAAGGGGTGTTTGTGTTTGAATTTTGAAAGTTTGACACAAATGACCCTGAACTTCTAGACCTTATGCATTTTTTTCTTAAACAGGTTATCTAAGGTATGAATAAGTTTAACAATTAGCACATTTAGTCCTTAATGTTTTAACTACCACACTTAGCAACTTATCTTACGCACTTAAATCCCTAAAAGGCATAAACACATAACAGTTAAGGCTCACATAAGTTAAATTTAATTAACTCCTCGTTAATTGTTAACCCGTTATTGTTTAAAACTTTTTTCCTTTATCACCAACTGATTTTATGAAGAAGCTATTTGACATTTTCTCCCTCTCAAACAATGACCCATTTTCTATTTAAAGAGCTGTAGTCGTTGTTTGAGTGGTCAAGTGTATTTGAAAATGATTTTTTGATGAGTTTCTGATATTAATGATTTATTCTGAAAGCAACATCATCGAAAATAAGATTTCTCTTATTTTTACACATAAGCGCACTGACACGTACACCAATGGAATAAAGAAAGCACGGGTTGTGATGCAAAGTAATCACAAGCCTTTGCATGGTCATAAAGTAGACCATGCCCGAGAATAAATTCCCGTTGTAAGGTCAAGTTTTCTTTTTGAAATACTTGCCTTTAAGATGATGACCGGGTTGCTATCGGAAATAATAGCAAGCCATTTTGGCATGTTCTGAAAGCTTTTGAACTTCTGCTTGAACTTCATTTACAGCCTCGTATCGTTATTAAATGACATTCCTAAGGCCGTAAATGTTATCGATTTTCAGAAGACATGCCAGAGATACATATTTTTATATTTTTTAATTTTTAATTTTCTTTTTGAAAAATTTATATGAAAGAAAAAAATATTTTTGTGTTTTTATGTTTTCTTATGTACATATGATACAGGATATACCATGAGTAACCACCTTTACTCATCCTCTTCCTCTGTCAGACGTTTTAGCATTTCTGGAGACATGCTTCTCATACCGAGCTTTTTGATCAAGAAAATGAATCATTCTCTTGGCAAGGGTTTGGTAAAGATGCCAGCCAGTTGATTTTCCTTTTGAACAAAGTAGAGTTCTACTATTTCATTCTCCACCTGCTCCTTTATAAAATGGTATCATACATCGATGTGCTTGGCTCTTGAGTGTTGTATGTTGTTGCAGCATAGAGTAATCGCACTTTTGTTGTCGCAGTACAGAGGAATTTTATTGAATTGAAAACCATAATATGTTAGCTATGAACGCATCCATAGGATTTGAGCGCAACACCCAGATAAGGTAATATATTCCGCCTCTTTACTCGATATCGTAGTGCTCTTTTGCTTCTTTGAAGACCATCTAACAAGTTTATCACCTAAGAATTAAGCGATTCATGATGTATTGCGTCTCTCGTGTGATCTGCATCTGCATATGCTGTTAGAGACATACCGGTATCCTTCGAGTACTAGAGACCCATGATAATGGTTCCCTTTAGGTATCGAAGCATATAAGCAGACATCATAAATAAGGCCGGGTCTACTGGATGTCAAATACATGAGGGATCCAATCATGCCACGATAAAGTGTAGCATCAACTGGTTTCCCCTATAGATCTTCCTCCAGTTTACTCTTTTCTACCATAGGTGTGTCTACAGAATCACTAGTCAGCAAACCATATTTTTTAATTATTTCAAAAGCATATTTTGACTGGTTTAGAAAGATACCTCTAGGACTTTAAAAAATTTGTAATCCTAAAAAGAATGACATCTGCCCCATGATCGACATCTTGAACTTAGTGGTCATCAGATTAGCAAACTCATTACATAAAGCAGTATTAGTGGATGCAAATATTATATCATCAACATAAATTTGTACCAGTAATAAGTTGTTCCCTCCTTTCTGTGTGAAGAGCGTCGGATCAACTGCACCTTTAGAGAAATGTTGTGAAATAAGGAAACTTGACAGCATGTCGTACCATGCACGTGGTGCTTGTTTGAGACCGTATAGAGCCTTTTTAAGCTTGTACACATGCGATGGGTTGTCCTGATAAACAAATCCTTCTGGTTAAGAAACATAGACCTCTTCTTTAAGCTCGCCATTTAAGAAAGCCGTTTTGACATCCATTTGGAAAATCTTCATATTCTTGTTGGTTGCATTAGCTACGAAGATACGGATGGCCTCTATTTTAGCAACCAGTGCAAATGATTCCTCGAAATTAATACCCTCCTCTTGCCTAAATCCCTAAGCAACTAGTCATGCCTTATTCTTTAGTACCATGCCAAATCCATCTGTCTTGACCTTATAAATCTATTTTATTCTAGACACTAGTCTTGCCTAATTCTGGACACAGCACTGATTCCCAAACTTGTAGCCTTTCAAATTCATGAATTTATTCTTGCATTGCATCGACCCATGATGGTTCAGTCATTGCTTGTTTGAAGTTCTTTGGTTTGACTGAAGTTAGGAAGGCATCAAAATAACACCACATGACATCAGTCTATAGTTGTTTTCTGGTAGAGATAGAACGAGAAGGATCTCCGATTACATTTGCTATAGGATGATCCTTAGTTTATCTACCAAGTGATTCAAATAGAGTGTGGATTGGTCTCACATTAGATGATGATCCTTGAGAAGTCAAGTCTTTATGAAGAGATTTGTGAAGTGGATCATCATGAAAATGTGGCATTTTTGGTGATTCTTCAAAACCTTGATAAATAGTTAGAGAATGTTCTTGTTCTTGTGTTGATGGGATACTTGTTGATGGGGTATCTTGGTCAATTAATGTGGACACAGGTGAATCAGCTAAATCGACAGTTCTTGGTGCAGCATCGACTGGAACTAGAGAGATAGCTATTGTTGGAGGATTAAAGTATTCATCGAACATAGGTTGGAACAAACGATCCCGATCATCTCTTGGTGGTGGAATACAAGGTTATTGAGGAATATAGTTTGTAGCGAGTCCGGAACTGGATGTTGCAGAAGTCATGGATTGAAGACCTGGTCCTGAACCGAGTTGTTCAGAAGCTATTGCCGTCAGCTCATCAAAATCAACATGGATAGTTTCAATGATTTTTCTGGTACGTCGGTTGTAGATACGGTAAGCTTTCTTCTTAGGTGCATATCCAATGAAAATACATATATCAGCTTTAGCTTGAAGTTTGCCCAAATCCTCACTATCATTGTTTAGATAGCAAAGTGCACCAAAGACATGAAGGTAAGATAGATTGGGTTTTCTGTCATGTAAGAGCTCATAAGGAGTTTTTCTATGGCGGCGCCGTATAATGGATCCGTTTTAGGTGTAGCATGCGGTAGCGACTGCCTCGACCCATAGAAATAAAGGAACTTTTGCCTAGATTAACATTGTTCGAGCGGCTTCAACAAGAGTATGATTTCGCCTTTTAATGATACCATTTTGTTGTGGAGATCACATAACTGATGTTTCATGAGAGATACAAATACTCTCATAATAGCTACGCAGAGTTTAATTGACAAACTCAGTTCCATTATCAGTACGAATGTTCCTAACAGGCGTATTCAATCTAACTTGTATCATCTTTAGAAACTTGATTTGTTAGAGTATGCTCGTGTCATAATAAATAAGTATATGGCTAGACACATGTGAGCCTATAGGGTCACACACATATACACTGAGGTATCATTTTATATATCGTGTTTATTGTATTTATTGTATTTATCGTATATAAATAACCTACGTAACTCGAGATCAATATTAGGCTTCTAATAAATAAGTAGTTTACTATATTTATTGGACTTGAAAAGTTTAAGAAAGCCCACTAACACCCATAAGGGTGGCCGACCTATAAAGGAGGAAAGGAAGGATAAGATCAAGTTTTTATGGTAAATAAATATAAGATATTCTCTCATTAATTTGATTACAAATTTACCATAAATCTTCTCCTCTTGTCTCTCTATATAACATGCCACACAAACATATACAGGATATGTGTTTTTCTTTTTCTTGATCCAACTTTTGAATCTTGTTCATTCAAAGGGGTTTTACAAGGCTACAGGGTAAAGACTAGCATCTATTTGGTATACAAGGAAGTGTAGTGTGGATACATCATAGAGGTGATCTCCATTGATCACTTGGTTTCATTGGAAGTGTTGTGTTAAGGTGAAGGTCACCATTTGATTCTACTGATCACGCTACAAAGGTATTACTTTTCTTGTTTTAACTTTGATTGATCATATGACTCTATGGATCCATTGATAGGTGCTTGATTCTGATGCGTTTAATCTTTTTATATGATAATCATTTAATTCAGCACCTATAGTGGTATCACGAGCCATCATATGATGTCATATGATCATCTTGTATGCGTAAAAATGGCTAAAAACGCGTGTTTTTAATGGAATCAAATGGATAATTTTAAAACAGCCTTTAAGGCTTATTTTTTGAAATTAATTCGACCCATATAGGGTCTTATGATCTGGTATTTTTGATCCCATAGCCATTTGTTATGCATACTTTAATTGGTTTTGTTATCGGGTACGTGTAAAAGGGCCTAAATCGCGCGTTTTGGAACGATTCTTGAATCGGTTTTAAATCAGCCCTTTGGGCATTAATTTCTGAATTAACATGGTTTTTATAAGGTCTTTAAGATAGTAATAAATGATCCTTAAGCCATTGGTTACACGTACCAATCGGAGTTTTAATTCTAGTTAATTTATTTCTTCGATTCGTTGGCTAAACAATTTATTTCTTGTTAATCATTTTGTTTTCATGGCAAATACATGCATGTTTGGCCATGGAATTAGCCAAAACCTTGTTAATACATGATATTATGGTATTATTATGTTGTGTATGCAAATCCGATGAAAACCATGACCACTTGTGACTTGTTTCGCTTGATATTGCATTTAATTTCATTTTTGGGTTTTGCCATTGTTTCGGCTTCTTTTTGTATGATTTTAATTTTTTGTTGTAGCCATTGTTTGGGAACTTTACAGTAGTTAGATGATAGGATAAATGTATTTAATCATAAAATTATTGTAACCGATGTTTAGATTCGAATGGCGCAAAAGTTAAAGGCATAAAGTCAAATTCGGAGCTGTTGGAGTAACCTCTACTAAAAATGGATTTCCGGGAGTTCTATAAGGAGTTAGAGGCTGAAGTTTGGGGATCAAGTGCAAAGCTCATGGGGCTACAACTTCTTCAACTGGAGCTTAGATTGGGGAAGACTCCTTCTAGGAGTTTCAGGCCCGTCAAGTCAGCTGAAATTTTATGGCAGTTTTGGGCTTCAAGTTCATTTGGGGTTTCACTTGCTCATGATGGTTCTTTGAGCAAGTGGGAGCCCTCCTTGTGGTTGTGTGTTTAAGCCTTAGTTGACTTCTTGGTTCCCATAATGGCTCACGAGACCAAGCATAGGTTTTTCATCGGTTGAGGCTTTGCATACTTATGGTTGTGTTTGTTTTGTTTGCTTTTATATATGCTTGGAATGTATATAACTTGCAAATATGTTTATGAAAACTAATAATATAAAACACATAACAATTTTAGAAAACAAATTATGCATTTGAAACTAAAACACTTGTTTTTATTCAAATAAAAACTTATTAAATGTTATGATTGTTATTTAATTTATGTATTGTTCAAACTAATATTTATTCCACCTAGGTTATATATATTAGTTATGAAAATAAACAACTTGACACACATAAAAACAAGTATTAGACTTAAGTTAAAAATAGTTTTTTAACTTGTGCTACGAAGGATGAATGCATGCTTCCTCGTACACATTTTTTGATCATGTATTTAACAAAAATAATACCCGTCAAAATTAAGTCATGCCGTCCAATTGGTTGAGATTACTTGCAATTACTTTTTGCTCTGCGTGAGACGTAGGTGAATTGTAACCCAAGGTGATTATTCTCTATGCATGAGACCTAGATATATTCTCACATGTTCTCGCATTGGATGACTTAATCGAGTTAAGCAGGCGAGACCTTGGATCGAGGCAAGGATGGGACTAAACATTCCAGCTTGACATTGTTTCTCCGGTTACAAATGTCATGAGTCCCATATGGTCTAAGAATTGCACAAGTTTTGCAATTGGTAAACGTTACATACTTATTGAATCTATCATTGCTAGCAGATCAACTGATGTGATGGTGGAACCTCAATGAGGATTTTAGCCTTTCGTAAAATTAATTGTTTTATATAAACGTGGGTAGTTAATTTCAAAATGATTAATTATTAAAAATACTAAAATCTTAAACTTTATTTTGTAGATGGCTGCAACTCAAACCATAAACAACAACTCAATCAGGTCAATTCTAGAAAAAGATAAGTTGAATGGTAGCAACTTTTTGAACTGGTATCGTAACCTGAGGATTATCCTTAGGAATGAACAAAAGTTGCCACACATTGGAAGAGCCTACCTGAAGGCCTATTGCCACTGCACTGCTGCTGTTCGCCATCGCCCTACACCCGTAGAGGTCAATGAAACAACAGAAGTAGTTGTCTTATGCTGGTTTAGCATGACCCCGAGGATCAAAGAAACTTGGAGGATGACTTTCGGCCGTATTTGAGATCCGTACAGATCTGAAACTATGTTCCCGCAGCAGGCTGAGCGAGTAATCGTTTTGATAATGCTGTCAAGGTAGTTCATGCTTTACAATGGGAGGAGGCGGCATCGGTTCAGCACTATTGTTGTCTGAAGATTGAAAGCCTACTTGGAGTTAGATGGAGCGGGTTTGGGCTTCCCATGCCTCTTAGCGTCTTGGGGGTGTGGGATACATGATTCTTACTTCACTCTCAAAGGATTATGACCAGTTCGTGCAAAATTATAACATGCACGGCATGGGGAAGACTATACCTGAACTGCATGCCATGCTAAAACTTACAGAAAAGGGTATACCCAAGAAAACTCCTGTTGTTTCCCCACACCACCCCCCCCCCATAGATATAACGGCAAAGGTGAAATCCTGAAACCTAAATCGCAAAGCACGACTGGCATGAGAAGCAAAGAGGCAAGGGAAAAAGCAAGTTGGCTTATGATCCTAAGCACAAGATCCCCCACCTGCTAAAAAAGGAGCATCTGCTCAAGGAACTAGTGCCTATCCACTACTGTCACAAGAACTGACATTGGAAAAGTGGAATGTCCTTTATTATTTCGGCAGAGTTATAAGAAGGAACAAAGCCAATGCATCTGACACATCAGGTATCTTCACTATAGAATTGTTCTCATTTCCTAAAAGTAATTCCTGGATTTATGACACTGGTTGTGGCACTTACATTTATAATACAATCCAGGGGCTTAGAGGATATCGGAAGCTGAATAAAGGAGCTTTAGATCTGTATGTTGGCAATGGCAACACTACAGCTGTCGAAGCTATAGGGAGCTTTGATCTTATCCTCCCTAGTGGAATGATTCTTGTATTAGACAATTGTCATTTTTCCCCTACTATTACTAGAGGGGTTATTTCACTTTCGCGTTTATGGGATAATGGTTTTCGTCATAAATTTATGGATAATGGTGCTATTTCAGTTTCTAAGGATAATATATGTTATTTTAATGCTTTTCCACGTGATGGCATTTTTGAGATTGATATGCATAATCATATATCCAATGAACGTTCTATATACACATGTAGCAACAAGAAAACCAAGCACAACTTGGATTCTACTTTTCTATGGCATTGTCGTCTTGGCCATATAAACAAGAAACGCATTGAGAAGCTGCAACACGATGGGCTTCTTAAGTCAATTGATGATGAGTCTTTTGACGTATGTGTATCTTGTATATCTGGAAAGATGGCAAGAAAGCCTTTCACTCATGCAAGTGAAAGAGCTGATGATCTACTTGGAATCATACATAGTGATGTATGTGGACCATTTAGAACCACGTCTAGAGAAGGTGCTAACTACTACGTTACTTTTACTGACGACTTCAGTAGATATGGTTATGTTTACTTGATTAAACATAAACATGAAGTTTTTGAAATGTTCAAGACTTTCCAAAACGAAGTAGAAAATCAACTCGGAAAGACTATAAAAGCACTTCAATCGGATCGAGGAGGCGAGTATTTAAGTCAAGAGTTTTTAGATCATCTAAGGAGTCGTGGGATCATCTCACAACTTACTCCTCCCTATACGCCACAACATAATGGTGTATCAGAAAGGAGAAATCGAACCTTACTTGATATGGTTCGATCCATGATGAGTCTAACTACTTTGGCAATGTCCTTTTGGGGTATGCTCTAAGAGTCTGCTAATGTATATCAATATTGGTAGCCAACAAAAGAAGGTCAATGGATACCATCACGAAAATATGGCACTAAGAAACGTCCCGATCTGTCTATTTGAAAGTCTGAGTTGTGAGCGCTTGTTATATGAGTACCAGCCAAACAAAACTGAGTCCAGATCTTCAGGTGCATCTCAGTTAGGATACCCAAAGGAAACAATGGGTTACTACTTCTACTAACCCACTTGAGACAATTTTTTGGGCTCGCTATGCTGAGTTTTTTTAGATCAATCTCATAAAACAAGAAGAAGTTGGGAGCACCATATACTTTGATGAAATTCAAATTAAAGATGCACAACCTTCTGAGAACACTAGCCTACATCAACATGAAGTTGAACATGACACTGTAGAACCTTAAACTAATGTAATTCTCGTTCGTAGATCCACAAGGATACCTCAAGCACCTGAACGATATAGCTTCTATATCGATGATGAGGATCATGAGTTAGGAGATCATGGGGAACCTCCTAACTATCGAGCTGCATTATCGGATCTTGAATCCGAAAAGTGGCTTGAAGCTATGAACGCGAAAATGCAATCCATGAAAGACAACCAAGTTTGGAACTTTGTTGATCTTCTTCCTAATTGTAAGACTGTTGGGAGTAAATGGCTCTTCAAGAAGAAGACCGATATGGATGACCCTACTGGATGGCAATATACAACCTATAAAGCTCGTCTTGTATAAAAGGTTTCGCTCCAAACCGACGGGTGACTATGAAGATTCCTACTCGGATGCGTCTGTTGCAGACATAAAAAACTATTAGGATTCAGCAAATCATAAGCGAACAAATTTATAGACTACAATAGATTTTGGAAAAAATGGATGTCAAAACTGCCTTGTTAAATGGTCGCCTAAACGAAGACGTTTATATGGTGTAACCTGAGGGGTTTGTGAATCCTAAGCATCCTAGACGAGTATGCAATCTTCAAATATCCATTTATGGACTTAAGCAAGCTTCTAGAGCTAGAAGAAACAAGAGATTTGATGAGCGATACTCAAAAAATGGTATCTAACTTAAATATCTTAACTTGCGAGGCACGTCCATGCGACTGTATATAAGAATGTAGATGCTAGTATGAAGATATCATCGTCTTCCTAATACTCAATATTGATCTCATTGACATATTATCTTCATGAAACATGAGCACAAGATTCACAATGACTACACCCGGTATAATGTACACTCAGTACCTGAGCGTTCTAGAAAAATTTTTGGCGTTTGCCATGAACAAAGAACTTAGGTCAGGCTACCGAACATCTAGGAAATCAAAAATAAATATCAAGATAGATCCAGACATATATCGGTTTAAGTCAAAAATGCTCTCACATAGACAAAATCCTTGAAAGCAATTCAAATGAATGTACTATTACTAATAACTTTTCCACAAAAACATGGAACTATTCCGAATGCCCTCTCCCAATGTAGAACCCTTGAGAACAAATTTCAAGGTCCCTTCCTCCACACCGGCAATCGGCTAAAAGCGAAATGAAACGAATACCCATACTGCAGTATCGGCTCTAAGAGAAGCCTCAAAATCATTGACGCTGTGCACAGGTGCACTTAGAACCTGATGTATAACAGCCGTTCCGCATTATACTACATATAACAGTTAAATATCAAACAAGAATCTCATGATGATAAGTTACTAACTAACTATATAACAGAAAAATACGAACTAACTTATGAAAACTAGACGATAGATTTCTATTTATGTGGTTAATATCTCACATACATAGAGCTTAAAGTGATTTTACATGCCACGAACATACCGATGCTAGTATACGAGATTGCGAATAGGTGATGACCTTCCACATCCTCCAAGCAAACCAGCGTTTGTCTTCGTATGATACAGATGCTATCTGTTGATTGGAAAAGTTCTAAGCAAAAGCGCACTACCAAGCAAATGCGTCTTCTAAATGAACTGAATACATATGCGTATGCTAATGCTTTGACTGAAGCTTGCAATGGAAGAGATACTATTGGATAATAGTAACAATCATTTATCGGGAACTTTGCGTCTGTCCCCAGTATTAGACAAACATAATATATATACTGTGACAACACATGTGCCATTACCATAGCTGACGAACCTGGTGTTCAAAAGGGTGCCAAACATTTTTCTTTTACATAAAATATCATTTCTATTCTACGAAAGCTATTCAAGAATCAAGAAAAAAGTGATATTCGAAATTCTCAACAGTTCATACGGATAACAACTTAGTTGATCCTCTTACAAAACTAATGACTTGCACCAAACATGTTGAGCATGCTAGGAGCATTGGACTTAGCCCACTGTAGTTTCATGTACGATCTGTTTACTTTTAGTATATGAATATTTAGGAATATAAAATACGATTTTAGTCTCTTACATACACTAATTGCTATAGCCCTTTGTTTGATCATTTTTATTCCTATAACTATTGTGTCCTATATTAGCACAATGAGATATTAGTTCTTAAATCTCACACTCAATTAACTAATTCATTTATTCTAAATCCCCTTATCATGTTAATGATACAGGAAGGGCCATCATTGAAATAAAAGACAAATGGTAGTCTGTGTTATGGCGATTTATAATTTCATACATACATAAATATGAACCCGATGAACCACAAAACTTTAGTTGTTCCATTGGATGAACATTGGACTGACCCAACCTGTAAGTATTCACTACATAGATCGGCGTTAATGGTGAATCTCGTAATGTGTTTATGTCCTCTGTCATACCCAACTTGAGATGCAAGTAGGTTTTTGTGTGTTGTTAAATTGCCAATCTTAGATATGGTCCCAATGACTGCCACTGATGAAAGGCTTGCTATAAAGGCCAATTTGTCAGAGGATAAGTAAACACATAACATACTGCAATCACAATAGGATTTGTTCCTCCACGAGGCTTCTGGAGTAAAAACCTACTAACTACTGGTCCCCTTTTGATGTGCGAAAACAGATGATAGTGTGGCCGCACCCAGAATGTAAATTATAAGATGATACGCTTGAGATTACACATTTGGTAATCTAGTTTAATGTCTAAATCGTAATCGAAGAATCTTGTTAAACATTAAGAAATGAATTATCTGATCCATGGATGATGTTTCGAATCACAGTTATCTATAGACAAAAGGATTATTGCTATCTAAATCATTTAAAAACAAAGATTTTTAAGAAACTATCCTCATGATGTTTTTTAGATGCAATGTCGTGTTGCTAAACGCGCTACCCATCTTGCGCTTGATAATTACTTGATATTAGACGTGCGTGAAGTTATAACTGTTTAGAATATGCTCGTGACATAATAGTATAATTATATGGTTAATAACCACATTACCTATGGGTCCACACACATATACACTGAGGTGCCATTTTTTATATCGTGTTTATTTCTAGTTATGGATATAAATTACCTACTGTAAATCAGATCAATATTGGGCTTCTAATCAAATATGTAGTGTACTTATAATTTAGTAGACCTTTAAGAAGTTTAAGAAAGGCCCACTAACACCCATAAGGTGCCGCCCTATAGAGGAGAAAAGAAGGATAAGATCGAAGTATTTTATGTAATCTCTCATATGAATATCTTCTCATTAATTAGATTACAAATTTACCAAAAATCTTTCTCAACTTCTGGTTCTCCTCTACATAACTCATTAAAAAGCACAAGACAAACACTACAAAATTACTGAGTGTATTTTTATTTCTCTTCTGATCCAACTTTTAGACTATGTTCATATATCAAAGGGGTTTTTATAAGGCTAACTGTTAAAGACTACCATTTATATTTCTATACAAGGAAGTGTAGTTGGATACATCATAAAGGTGATCTCCATGATCACTTGGTTTCATTGGAAAGTGTATTAAGGTAAAGGTAACATTTATTCTACCGATCATGTTACAAAGGTAATTATCTTTTCTGTTTTAACTTTCATTGATCAAGGACTTCTATGTATCTTTGATAGGTGTTTGTTCCTCTGCATTTAATATTTGTTTATATGATAATCTTTTAATTCAGCAACCTAATATTAATTATGATATTAGGACTCACTTATCCGTATGATGCTAAAACTTCACACGCCATGTGAACCCAGAGTAAGTTCATCCACAATTACGAGGATGTACTTTTTCCCATTTATACTTGCAACACGCATAGGCCCACAAAGATCCATGTGCAAAAGATATAGTTTTTCCTGGTTGGTGTCTTCAGATTTAGGTTTATGTGATTGTTTCTTGCTTTTGCCTATAGCACATGCCAAACACATATGATCTTTTTCAAATTTCAATTTGGGAAGACCTCGTACGAGACCATATTTAGCCAAATGAATAATAGCACCAAAGTTTAAATGTGACAATTGTCGGTGCCATAACCAGGATTTGGTCTTTGAGGCTTTGGACAAGAGACAAATTGGAGAAGACGCCATCATATCCCCCATTGACAATGTAAAAAGGTTGGTTTCCCAAGATCCTAAGAGTAAATCATCACCTTCCAGATTACAAACAAAGCACGTATGTTTTCTGAAAGCTACTTCAAGGTCTGAGTCGCATAATTGACCAACAGGAAATAGATTGTGTCCTAACCCTTCTACATAAAAACCCTTGAAATTATGATATTTCCTATCTGATAGTCACCATACCCCATAATCTTTACAATCTGGTTGTTACCGAACTTAACAGTACCGAGAAACTTGTGAACGAAATTGGTGAGCTGAGAGCGATCTTCAGTCATGTGCTTGGAGCATCCGGAGTCTAAATACCACAAAACAATTTGGACAACCTGAGATCGACAGAAGAAGAAGAAGATGGAGCAACTGAAGTATTAGATCCCCGAGATGTACCAGGTTCCGTTTTGTTAGAAATCACAAATTTTGCAATCTTAGGTTTGCTATTAGAACCATTAGTCTTATGTACCTTAGGTCTCTTAGTATAATCCTTAGTTACTACATATTCTTGTGCAATTACTTCTATAGGAATGGGTTCCCTAAGAGGCACTTTATTAGTGGCGGCAATCCTAGTTAAAGGGCACGCATTTCCGACTAAAGTGAAAGTCCTTCCTATGGGTCTCCAGTTATATCCAATTTTAGTAAACACTTTTCCTGTAGGTTTCCATTCTTCTTTCTTTTTAGTTTTCTTAACAGACTTTTATTTGGAACTCGCATTCATATCAGAAACAAATTCAAGAAAGCACAACTCATGTCTAGCATTAAACATAGAACTATTACATTTAACGCACATTAGCTCAGAATTTGTATTTAATTTGGAATGCTGCACATTTGCATTTCCAAATGGTTCAACAACACAATTAGATTTATTCAAACTAGACTTAACTATCCTAGAGTGTCTTCTACTTTATTCTACTTCTAGGTACTACTTGAAATCTGCAGGATCCTATCATTCATTGTATTGTCTGCAGACTTTGACCTGCTAGATTTAGTAGACCGGCTTACTCCTATAGAAGTTGACCCAGAATTGTTAGTGGTCTGTTTGCTCTTTGTTTGTGAAGAGCCTAACTGTTTTTGGGATGTGCTTGAAGATATGACGAGTTCAGCAAACCTAAATGTTTTCTTTTTGTTGATAGGTGTGACAACAACTAATTTCTCACTAGGTTTGTAAATATCAGGGCAAGTATCTCTAATATATCCTAGAAACTCTTGAATCAGCTTAACATACTTACATGCAGAGTTAGATGCACTATCTAAAGGGTTTAGTGATTTAACATGTTTAACTATCTCCCTAAGAATAGCAGCTTGTTCCATAGTATGCTTAAGATAGTATATGTGAGTTTCCCTATTATTCTTATCCTTAGGAGCCAAAGTTACTCGGTCAAGCTTATACATTCCTAGAGCAATAGTGGTATCATTTGACACTTGGGCAGCATTGTCAACTATGTCTTCTCCTTTGAATTTCCTAAGATCATTTTTTAATGTTGTTATGACAAGAACCTTTTCCTGGAGTTGAGCATTTAATTCAGTCATTTCAACAGACTTTTGATTTAATTTATTGACCAATGATTTGGCATGTTCTTTAGCCTGAACACGTGATGGTTTAATTAAATCATAGAGTTATTTATAAGTCTATTTCAAATGCTCATTCTTAGCAATAAGTTTTGTCACCCTATGTTCCAGTTCTATGTTGATGGTCTCAATCTCATCTATGTCCTTTTTCACATTGTTTGTGGGAAGTTTCATTTAAACGTTTAATGTTTAGCTTTCAAATTGTTCAATTCAAAAAATTGATCAAATGAAGGTTCAGTTTGGTTTACAGATAGGTTATTCTTTTGAAAAATTTCTTTATTGAGTTGCATTGCAAGTTCAAGAGAAATGCAGTGTTGTTCAAGTTTAGAAAATCTTTTCGAAAGTCTATTATACTCATCTTTTTCAACCATGTTGTGTTGTTTGATAAGCTGAGCTTCAAGTTCGAGACACTTGTTGCACATTTCTACATAATTCACAGAATCATTCATAGCAACAGAAGAATTCACATTCACAAAAGTATTTATATCCAATGAAGAATTCACAACAATATTCACAATATCTTGAGAAATGACTTGATCCAGGAGTCGATCGTTTTCAATCAAAAATTTTTTCTTTTGAATTTCAAAGCACTGTTTGTCTACATGATACTGTTGAACAGCAGCTTCCATCTGGTTAAAAACTGTTTGTACTTCCGTTATCTCATTTAAAAGATCTTTATCAAAAACATTAATTATGTCTTTTAAGGTCTTTAAAAATGGAATTATTTCTTTTAGAAAAATAGCTTTAGTGTGTTCAAACCCCCATTCCCCTTCTGTTAAAGCATTGGACATTATCAGCTTTTTTACCACATTGTCAAATTGGCCAAGATGGTATTTAAGCTTTTTAAGGCTTGTATTAACCAGGATTACCTTAGGAAGTTCTTGAGGAGCCTCAATATTGGCAGGCAAAGAAGCAGATTGGTCAGTATTAGGGTGTGAAGTTTGTAAGCGGAAAGCTTGTTCATCAGACAGTTCTTATTGTGAGAAAAAACATTTACCAAAATCTTTAGATAATCGATTTAACTCAGCATAATAAATTGGTTTAATTTTAACTTTCTTTTCTAAGACCATTGGATCACTTTGTTTTAAAAGCATTTTTGATTGACTCTCTTCCTCAAGTATCAAAGTCTCTTCAGAATCAGCAATTGAAATCACATTGGTTTCCTTAGCAATAACACTACCATCATAAAGCATTGGCCTAATCAGCTGAGCTTTCTTAAGATAGAAAGGATTTTGAAAACCAAGAGCTTGTTTCAGGTTGTTATCATAGAAAACTTGTGGTTTCGTGAGCATATGCACAGTTTGCTCGAATTAAAATTTTATAAACATTATTGTCCAGTTCTTTAACTTTCTTTTCTAAAGCAATTTCTTTATCTATATTTTTAGCTTCTTTTTTCTTTGATTTATTTTTAAAAACATTAAATGTTTTTGTTAACAATTCATTTTCCTTTGATTGATCTGAAAGAGTTTGTTTAAGATAGTTAATTTCCTTTTCAAAATCCGCAAAGTGTGCATTTTTCTCCCAAATTATATCATCTATTATAAGCTTTTCTCGAGTACTTAAATCCACATTTTGTCTTTCTTTTGCAATTTCACCCGTTCTTTGTGTCTTTCAAGCTCAGCAGATAAGGATTCATTGGCAATTAGATTGTCCTTATTGACCTTGTTACAATTAGTTACTTGATTTGATAGTTGTTCAAACACATATAATATCATGGCATCTTGTTGTGTAGAAGAATATGTATCCCGAACAGCTGCATTTTATGTTTCAAGCAGATACTGAGAATAAGGAATGATATTGCTATCACTTGTTATCTCATTCTTTGGATAATTTACAAGGTGAGTTTTTTCAGAATAAGACATCTCTTGCACCCTTTGATTTAGCATATCATTATGAGTGTTTTTAGAGTGAGGTACCTCGGAGAGAACATTTGATCCGTAACTAGACAAATTTTCCATAAGAACTGTCTTGGCTATAGAGAAGTCATCACAGTCAGAATCATATGCATCCAAATCATCTTCTTGATAAGTTGCATTGTGTGTAATGACCGTCTGTGTAACTGGACCTTCTGCAACTCTAGGGTCTGCCAGAAATTCCAATTCCTCCTCGTTCAGAACTTTACCAAATCCATGTGCTGCAACCAAAAGAACTTTATCCCTAAACCATGTAGCATCCCTTTTCCTATTTGGCTTTGGGCACTGTCTTGCCATGTGACCTTCTCCTTGGCAATTAAAACGCTTCACTACTCTTTGTTGACCTGAATTATTCCCTCCTGTTCCTGAGATGTTAGCCCTTGTTCCAGAAGTACCAGCAGCATATGAACTTTGTCTCCCCTGAACCGGTTAAACAGTCACCCTTCCATCATGAATAGTTGCTTGTTGTCTTGGGTTGGAAGAATTTATTAGCTTATTGTTGGTAGTAGGGAAACGAGATGAGACGATAGTAGACAGAAATGACAACATTTTGTTAATGGTATCAATAGGGTCATCTCCTTGCTTAAAGATAGGAACTGCTAGATCAGAGTCTATCTGAGGAAATTCAGCAAGATGTGTTTGTTGATTAATCGTGGAGACAATATATTCAATTTGAGGAATTGATTATGGTTGTGGACAAGCATCTTGATGTACTGTGGATGAGTAAGCATTAAGATGCGGTGTTGACGGATAAGTAATTGCATGAGGTGTGGATGGATAAGTAGTTGAATAATCTTGTGTGGGATGAAAATATCCATATTGAGGAGACTGAGATGGTGAAAACTGTTGTTGGAACTAAGGATTGTTGTATGAGGATTGATAAGTGTTGAAGTGTGATGGTGTCATTTGATGATTAGCAACTAGTGCAATTGGATCTTGATTGCGTTTACGCATAATGCGGGCTTCATTTGCATCGAGTTTATGTTGTTCAAGATATGCATGAAGCTGATCAAAGTTGGTGGTATGCAAATCTCTTACAAGTTTGTCATCAATCACAAACTTACTCCATTCAGGTATTGACTTGAAATTGCTCCAATATCATTTTGTAAATGTTCATGTCATTGATCAGCTGAGTAAATCTCAAGTAATACTGATGAAGTGATTCCCCTTGATATGAGCAAACTTATCAAATGCATCATACAGTTTACAGTCCCTTTCCTGCTTTGTTAATGAGGTACCTTGCATTAGTAGTTGAACTCTTTCCCATATATCCTTGGCAACTCTGTGATGATTAACGAGAGAATAGACATCAGATGGTAGTCCTTGAAGAATGATATTAGTTTCCTTGAGATCACAATCAGCTTGAATTTTCTCAGTTGCAGACAATTATTCATATTTCTTTGTCCGGGTCACATCATTTTCTTCAATCGTAGGCCAAATGAGTGGACCATGTTCAACTCATTCAAGTATCATTCTTCCATGCTCTCTGTTTTACATGTAAAGTTACATTCTAGTTTTTCAGGAATCATACAGGCGTTTTTCCAACATTGGTGGATGATTGTCAGCACCAGAGAGTATCATGAATTCAGCAAGAGTAGACATTGTTACTTTGTTGTTATGTGAAAAGATTACTTATTGATCTGATAGTGATAAGAAGTAATTATGTAAAAGTGAGTTGGTTTAAAGTGTTTTAAGTCTTGAATTGATTAAACCGGGAAATTAACGTTTCACGGGATTTTACAAATCAAAGAAATAAACTCTATAATTAAAATTTGATTAATTCGCTTATGAATAAGTGATTAATTCGCCTTGCACTAGAAAAATCTAATTCGCCTTGTGAAGAAAAAAATTAATTCGCCTTGAGAAGGAAAGTATTAATTCGCCTTGCACTAGAAAAAGATAATTCACCTTATGAAGAAGAAATTAATTCGCCTTGAGAAGGAAAGTATTAATGCGCCTTGTACTAGAAAACCCTTAATTCGCCTTGTGAAGAAGAAATTAATTCGCCTTTAGAAGGAAAATATTAATTCGCCTTGTACTAGAAAACCCTTAATTCGCCTCTAAGAGAAGAAGTTAATTCGCCTTCTAAACCAAGTATTAATTTGCCTTCAAATATAAAATTAATTCTACTTTAAGGAATAAACACTAATTCACCTTCAAGAGCAAAACGCTAATTCGCCTTCTAGAACACGAACTTCAACTTTTCAAAAACACTAAAAGACTCACTTTTTGACATTTTTACTCAAAATTTCTTGTACAACTTACCTATCTAAGTCTAGTAGAACCTTAAAAATATAAACTTTGAACTTTTTAACACAAAAATTTTCAAATCAAGATTTTGGACACAAAAGTACTTTTCTAACCAAAACTTATCAAAATGAAGATTTTTATGAATTTTCTTAGGTTTTGCTTGTACAACTTGATAATACTAAGACAAAGGAAGAAGAAAGTAGCAAACTTTATGGTTTTTAAACCCACAAAAAGGTAAAAACCTCTTGTATGGTTCGAACCAAGTAGACGAGTATAAAACAAACACAAGAACAAACAAAATCACCCCATGGCTTGTAGAATCTAAGTAATCTTTAAACACACAAAGAACTATGAAAAATCTAGAGAGAGAAAGAGAGTGGGAGGTTGCTTCTAGTAAGAGAAAGTTAAAGAGAAAACCATGTATTTCTATGTGTGAAATGAAACAACCAACACCTTTTCCATAGCATGGAAAGGGTTTAAATACTACATATGGCCGGTTGGGTAAGGCCTGGTCCATGGGCTTTCCATGGGCTTTTCCTTAACTAGCCTATCTAGTTTTCAAATATTACTATACGAGCTATCTAATGATATTAATGGAAGTGACCGATACTTTCGTATTCCAAATTTCCAAACATATGGTATGGGATTGCAATTTCCATGTGTACAGAAACTTGATTTTATTATTTATTATTATATTGTACAGAGATGAAATGGAGATGTGTGTGTTTATATATATAAATGAAAATGAAAATTAAATATAATTTTTATAAATTATAAAAACTATAAAGAAAGGTGACATGATTACTAATAGATGGAGGGGTTAATTTGTAAATGTTTTCTCTGGGATCAAAAGTTGTAACTTTTGAAAAATATGGTTTGGGACTCGTTTGAGCGACCTTCACGCCGCCCCCTGATTTCAAGGTCTACGAAACTCTAAGCGCCCATTGTATTCCACCACACAACCCTCCCAACTTCCTCCCTTTCCTGCCTCCAAAAATGTGTATTTTATTCCTTGATAGTATCTTCATCCAAACGATTTTTCCTACACACACCCTCCTCTCCCATTCCACTACCTCTCCCTCGCCCCCCTCCCCCCTTATTTTTAGTTTGTAAACCCAGTTATGAATATCTCGTCCGAAAGTAAAAATAAAAATAATTTTTAACCTGTATATTTGCGTCTTTTAACAAACGTTACTAAATAAAATGATAACAAATTTATTAAATATTTTTATTTAATAAAACGTAATAATTTAATATATTTTTAATTATTTTTGTGTTCTATCTTGCTGAGGGCATTTTCAGTCACCTTCTGACTTGTTTCTCGGGTCTCGGTCAAATTAATAAAGTTGTCTGTGAGTGGTCGAATTGTCTTTGAAAATCTTTTTGTGATAACTGAAAACACTGATTCATTATGAAGACAACTTTTTACTAATAAAAATAAGATTTCTCTTATTTTGACAAATAAATGCACTGACACGTACACTTATTGTAAACAATCCAGGGTTATGTACAAAGTATTCATAACCCATGATGCATGGATATGAAGTAATCCATGCCCGGGAAAAATTAATTACCCGTTGTCAGGAACAGCTGTCTTTTTGACGACATGCTTTCCTCAGATTGAAAAGCGGGTTGCAGTCTGAAATAACTGCAAGCCATGAATACATGTTTTGAAAAGTTTGAACTTCTGCTCGAACTGTATTTAAAGACCCGTGTCATTATTGAATGACATTTCTAGGTCCGTAAATATTATCGATTTTCAGAAGACATGTCTTGAAAAATATTTTTGTATTTTCTATTTTTTGATTTTTATGGTTTTTGTAAGTTTTATATTTTTATATTTTCTCTTTGGTTTTAAATATGTACATAGGATACAAGAAGAATTACCACCATTATTCTTCCTTTGAGATAGCAGATCTCAACCAGACCGTTTCCCACCGAATGGAATTGGATTGTCATTTGTGTCAAAGTAGCACCAAATGGCATGTTCTTGTAGTTGACTTCTTGTCGAAACCGATCGAGAATGATCGCCAATAACATTCTCCAATAGGTGTTTCTTTGTCAACTTAGTGAGAGTATAAAACGATTGGTTAAGATGATGCAAATTTGATGGAATGACCCTTGTAAAGTTGTTTCTTCAGAACTAGGTTCTGGAATTGGAATACCAAAGTAAGGATCGTTAACCATGTGTGCAACCTAAATATCGTAAAAATAATCTTCAACACCTTATGGAATAACTGAGGATTGTTGTTCTGAAATGGTTTGTGAGGTACTTGTCGACGGTGCATCTTGATCAATGGTTGTTGAGGAAGGTGAACGAGTTGATGCAGCAGGAACTGGAGTAGGAACTTCAGGAACTGGATGATCAACATTTGGTGGAGGTTTGAAGTACTCATCAAACATAGGTTGAAACAATGAATCCCAGTCAATCTTTGTTGGTGGGACAGCGGGTGTTGGAGATGGAATATTTTACACGAGTCCTGAATTGATTGTTCCAGGAGTCATTAGTTGAGGTCCGAGTCCTGAACTGAATTGTTCAGAAGTCATTAATCATATGACCATTTGAGGACGAGAGCACATTTATATTGAAAAGATCTTATCCGAGTTAAACCCTATTGATCTCATTTTATTCACTTTTCTCCCCTTAAAAAATTGCATATGTTGTTGCCATTTTTGATGAACAAGTGAATTAAAATACAAGCTAATGTACGTTGATCCACTTTTTGACTAAACGAGCATGAGAATTTATAGAAGTTGTTGATAAGACTGCTCGTAAATAAGAAGATTCCTCTTCTTTTAAAGATAAAGCGCACTGAAGCGTACACCTTTCTTTTCTTTGAGGAGCGAGGCATGAAGTGTTGTCAGCAAATGCCATTTGTCGTTGAAGAGCGAGGCCTGAACTGATGTGAACAGACGTCATTGTTAATGTGCATCAGATTAGAATCCCTTGAACCCTTGGCTTATGAGATATCAGTCTTTTCGGCAACCAAACTCTGAGTCTTTCCTTCATAGGATTAAAAGACGTACATGCACTTAAGTTAAGAGTACCTGCACTGACATTAAGAGTTTGATTGCATTCATATGGGTTAGTGATATCATCATTTGAACCATTTGGAGGCTCACTGTCAACTTTGCTCGTGCAAGAGTCGAATAACATTCCTGTAGGAATCCACTTTAGACCAACAGTTGTGAAAATTTTACCCGTCGGTTTCCACCTAATACAAGATCTAGGAGATGTTTTCTCATATACAGCGGAAGTCTTTTTGGGAGAAAACCTATGTCCTGAAGAGATCTGCCAACCAGGTTTCTGAGTATGACTTTTTTATTCTACGGGGTTGTTACTGTTTTTAGTCTTATGGGGTTTAACCTTACGTGAATTCACTTCATTCAGGAGTTTTGTTATACAAGCATCATGATTTGCATTAAAGACACATTTATGACATGTAGAACAAAAGAAATGTTAGGAATCTGAAAAAGAACTAGAATTCCTAGAGTGATCTGCTTTGGGCACAACCGTAATAGTTACACAACTACTCTTAGATGTAGGCAAACTCCTAGGTGTTTTACTCGTTCTCTTAGGGTTTGGAGTACTACCATTAGCAGTGTTTTGTAATCTAACAGAAGGCATCACACTAGGTTTTGAATTCCTATTTTTTTCTTGTGTCTTTTTCCTAGCTTCCTCTAGATAGTGATTATGAGCCATATCATTTGAACTATAATATTCTTTTTGACTATTCCTAGATGAGCCAGGTGCAATCACGTGATAAGGTTTTGCAAGCACATATTCTCGAACTTTAAGCAAATAATGAGGAGTGACTGGTTTTGACAAAACGGTAATCACACCAACTTGGGAGGTAAACCATGGTTTTGAAAAGTTAGGTCGTTCAGATTTAAACGCATTCGGTTGTCTAACAACTGATTGGTTTCTGTGTGGTTGTAAAACCGATTTTCCCAAGATTGATGGTTTTGCAAACTTAGTATCCATACTAGTTCTGTTTAACTTTCTTAATTCATTTTTTAATGCTGCATTCACAAAAACCTTTTCCGGAATCTAAGCTTTTAAATCAGCATTTTCAACAGTCTTACTATTTACTTGAGCAATCAGTGAGTCATTATGATCTTTCGTCTGAATTCGTGACTTTTTGATAGAATCATAAAGTTCTTTGTAAGTCTGTTTTAAATGCTCATTTTCCTTATTTAACTTCTCATTTTATACAAGTAATTTAGCCACACTGTGTTCTAATTCGATGTTAATAGTTTCAATTACATCTATATCATTTTTAACTTTGGCTTCATTACTTGCATTCTTCACACTTTTAATTTGATTCTTCAAGTTGCAAATTAGTGTGGTTTTGGCCTGTAGCTGAGCTTTCAAATCATTTATCTCAAAAAATTCACGAAACCTAGGAGACTCCTGATTTTTACATGGTTTGTCACTTTGAAAGCTTTCTTCCTTTTGTTGCATTGAGATTTCAAGTGAAATACAATGTTTTTCAAGTTGTAAAAATCTGTTTGAAAGTTCATAATAAACTTCTTTTTCAACCATATCATTCATTTTGAGAAACTCAGCCTTAAGCAAAGGACCTTTTACTTGATCTTGTTCAGCATCCTGGTCAATCTCTCCTCCCCTCTGAAACATATTTGTTGAATCTGGAGTGGTATTGCTATCAACCTTTTCCAACAGATATGTGTCATAACTTGGTTCAGATTGATCAATATGTTGTTGTTCATTAGAAAGGACATTATGTTGAGCTGTCAAATGTACCTCAGCAGATGGCACTTGGTCATTTACTAGTCTGATATCTGTATCCGCAACATGTGTGATATAAGTCCCTAAACTGCTGCTTGTAATATGCTCATCTGACTTTGTTCTACTGCATTGAGTAACAACTAACCTAGCATCCAATGCTTTACTTGAAACAACCTTACTCTCTCTTGACTGCATATGTCTTTCATTCATCCTTCTATCATGTTGTCTTTTATGACGTGTTCTTTGAGCAACAGACTTCTGAACATTACCCATGTGTAGGAGTAGTGTTTCTTTAAACTGTTTAACTTTGATTCCAGTGTATTCAGCAAAAAGCTTTTCTGTCATAATCCAAGAAGTACTGCCAATCAATGAACTTTTAAAACTAATTGTTGAGCACACAAAATGCAGCCATGGATTTATCTTCTTGGAATTCATCTTTGTCAAGCTGATTTTGTAATTGATCTATGTTAAGGAACATCGTACTTGTGAAAGTCTCATTATCTTGACCAAAGAGTGTTATGAATGCACGTTCGGATACTCTCCTGGATTTTGATTCGTCGTATGAAAGAACTTGTAGAAATGAATGAAGTAGCCGAAAAGATGTCATGCAACTTTCCTTTGCATTGACTTGCATTTGTTGCAACTGATGTAACTCTCTCTCTCTTGTGAATTTAAATTCAAAGATTCCATTAAAGTTTGATGTGTGAAATGAAATTAAGGATCTAAATTATATTAAGTGATTGATGATGTGGTTAAATGAATGAAATGATATTTCACGGGATTTTACAAATCTATGATTTAAACCAAGAAAAGAATAAACTTTTACAGGATTTTACAAAATCAAGAAGAAACCGTGAAATGATAATTGTTATGGATCATTTTTGGTGAAATTGTTGTCGATGAATCGGTGTTGTTGTGAGAGTACTTTGTTTGATTGATGAGATAACGAAGGACAAACAATGAAATTATGAAGTCTTTAAGGGTTCTTTGTTTCCAATGTTAACTTTTTGGTTCAAGATATAACAAACAAGGACTAACGATGAAACACTTTGTTAACAAAGCACTAACGATGAAATTACTTAAAACTAAAGGTTAAAAGAATAAAATTTGAAAAACAAAGAAACTATAAATGAAAATGTTTAGCAAAGAAAGGTTAAAATTAAAATTGTTGTCAAACTTAGGACTAAAGTTGAAACTTTAAAAACAAAAAGTTAAATGATGAAAAGTTTGAAAACCAAAAGGTTAAAAGTAAATTTGTTTTAAGACTAAGGGCAAACAGTAAACTATTTAATTACTAGGGGCTAAGAAGATAAACTTTTTGAAAATTAAGGTTAGAAATGAAAAATTAAACTTTTAAATTATAATAACAGATGACAAACACACAAAAAATAGTACTTGCTTCAGCCAACTCGCTACCACGAACAAGAAGAAAGTAAACCCAGAAAATAATAAGCTTGAAATAAGGTGTTGAGACCACAATAAGCCTCGAAAAAAAATTAAATAAGCTGGAAAATAAAGATAAGAATAAGCTGCCAAAGTAAGACTTAAAGATACTCAAGATTTTGACACATAAAGTATAATGCTTTTGTGTGTTAATAAGATTAAAACCTAAATGAACAAAAATAAGTTTACTAATGACAAGCTTTCAAGAAGCCGTTTTAACCAAGAAAATAAGCCACGAAAAGCTATTTTCCTAGTACAATAAGCCTAAAAAAATAAAAATAAATAAACCCTTTAATCTACCAAATGATATAGAAAGGAAAGGATAGAAGCTTTAAGCACGGAATAAGCTGAAACCCAAAATAAGCCGTGCATTAAAGGCTTTAAAAAAACGATAATAAGCAGTTTTCAACGACAATAACCAGCTTAACAACGATGTATGAAAAAGTTTATGTTTGTGTGCATTTTGTGTTATATTTGGCCTAACGAGTTAGATAGCCCACATCGTTTTGATTTGTGAATGAATTTGAGTATCAAAATAAGTTCAAAAGGTAAGCTACAAATAACTTGGTAGCCAACACCAAAATAAGCTAAAACAAAGCAAGATAAACATCACAAATAAGCCACTTAATCCACCCTATGGCCCTTAATACCAATTGTATGATCTTATAATTTCACACAATATGAACTAGAGAGAGAAAGTTAGAGAGAGAGATGGATGGAGAGAACATGTAAAACACACTAAAGAGTGTGTGTAAAATGATTCAACCAACACCCTCTCCATGTGTGGAGAGGGCTTTTATACAAAAGATAAACCAGGCTTTCCATGGGCTTGCCATGGGCTTTCTATGCTTTGTCCAGGTTAGCTTACTAAGTAATACATAAAATTATCTAATTATTACAAAGGCTCGTAAGATCGATAATGATCGTCACTTCACTAAAAACTAAATTCCTAACAATCTCCCCCTAAGGGACGATCATTGAGATCTCATAAATGATCAATACTTTCTGTATTTCTAACAGGGTGTTAGGATAACTTAGGGTTTAGAAGTTGTTCATTGAGTATTGTACCTTGTGCTAAAGTGGTGGTACAAAATTTAGAATGAAAATGGTGGAAAATGAGCTTATTTTGAATTTGTGCTTCATGGATTTGTACATTGAGCTTAAATGAGTTATACACTGACTTGGAGGGAAATTATATTTTATACGTTGTGCATTGTACACTTGTGCACATGTTTGAAGGCATGCACATTCATTTTATATGTATACATTACATATAATTAGGGTTTTGATATAAACGTCATTTAATAGTAACGTTTTGAAAAGTATGTTAAGTGGATAACATATTTGGTATGAATGATATTAGAACATTGACTTGACATATTAGGATTTTTACATGATATAAACATAGATATAGAATTGGCATAGGTAGGTTGCGTGTGCTCGTTTACTTTAGAGATACAAGTTACATTGCATAATGAGATAAAGCAAAACTTTCCTTATAAAAAGGTGGTATATATAATAGATGATATTACAGTGCATCTAATTTAATAGATGGATAATTACAGTGATGAAAATTACGGGTTGTTATAGTCTCCCTCCCTTAAAATAAATCTTGTCCCGAGATATAGTTGGATGCCAGAGTGATGTTTGAAAATAGATGTGGATACTTGGCACGAATTTGATCTTCGTCTTTCCTTGTAAATTCAGGTCTTCTTTTAGAGTTACATCTTACTTTGATTATAGGACTATAACTTTGTCTAAGTTAAGTTTGTCATCGAGTCGAATCTCTTTCATTGGAATGACAAGGGATTCGTCAGATAAGCATTTCTTTATATTAGAAACATGGAAAGTATTGTGGACATTACTGAGCTCTTCAGGAAGCTCAAGTTGATATGCCACTGGGCCAATCTGTTTAAGGATTTTAAAAGGTCTAATGTACCGGGGATTAAGCTTTCCTCGTTTTCCGAATCGGATGACACCTTTACGAGGTAACACTTTTAACATAATATGATCTCCAACTTGAAATTCTAAAGGCTT
>BQNB010048866.1:0-42338 GCA_026074375.1 Tanacetum coccineum
GCTTGAACTAGCTTGTATAGATACATTTATTTCATTAGTTTAATTTTGCGCCTTAACTTTACTTTGGTACTTTAACTTATACAGATAAAACTTTGCTCATAATGATGATTTATTCTCGCCGCAATACGAAGGAAATTAAACCTTGTTAAATTTCAATATCGTACAACTGTATTTATCAAGTTTTGATATAAATAACGATTATGCATGGTTCTTTTGCTTCAAATGTTATCAGGGCTATTGCTGAGTATCTGTCAAGAGACCTTCCGTACAAGTTAGCAACTGATGACGTTTTTCTTACTGTTGGAGCAAACCATGCCATCGAAGTTTTACTAACAGTTCTTGGTCGCCCAGATGGGAATATACTTTTTCCTAGGCCAAATTATCCGATATATGAAGCCCGAGCAAGATTTAGTCCGCTTGAGGCTCGTCATTTTGATCTCCTTCCTGAGAAGGGTTGGGAAGTTGATCTTGATGGTGTCAAAGCGTTAGCGGATGATAAAACTGTGGCTATTGTTCTCATCAACCCAGGGAATCCTTGTGGAAATGTATTCACATATGATCATATGCAAAAGGTGTGGTTTATAAGTACAGTATTTCTTTTGAATTTTAATCTTTCAACAACCATAAACGATGCTGTACCTACATACAAATTTTCATTTTTTCAGCAAAAACTGTAAAACCACAATTCACTTTTTCCGGTAATTGATTTTTCAAACTAATGTTAATCTTTATGTAAATAAAAATAGTAGCCAATTTATTCTCTTTATTTTGCGTTATTCATCATTTCATCCTGATACGTCTGTGTTATGTTTTTCAATAATCAAAGATTGCAGAAACAGCAAAACAACTCGGGATTCTGGTGATATCAGATGAAGTTTATGCCCATCAAGTCTTTGGAGATAAACCATTTATCCCCATGGGGGTGTTTGGACATATAGCGCCAGTTCTAACTCTTGGAGCGTTATCAAAACGTTGGATCATTCCTGGTTGGCGTTTTGGCTGGATTGCAATGACAGATCCTGCTGGGATTCTTAAACAAACTGGGGTTTTCCTCTACTCTTGTCTATCAATATTATCGAACTCTTTCCATCTCTTTCCATACGTTTCTTGCACTCTGCTATCAAGTAATTTATCTGTCTTATATTTACTCTCGTGTTAGATTGCTGGTTGCCTAAAGAGCTGTCTCGCCATAACTGCAGATCCTCCAACTGTTATTCAGGTACATGCCATGATCACTTTGTCTGTGATATGGATGACCCGTTCAACTAATAATTAGTAAAATTATATTAAATCTGGGATGGATATGTTAATTGTATCAGGGAGCAATTCCTCACGTCATTAAGAACACGTCAGAATCTTTCTTCTTGAATATCAATAAGTTACTAAAGGATGCATCAGACCTGTTTTATGAGGGGCTTAAGGACATTCCTCTTGTCACATGCCCACACAAACCTGAGGGATCTATGTTTGCCATGGTAAACATATTTTATGTACTTTGGATGTAGATTAGACTGAATTGAATTAATGTAAATTTGGTTTCACAGGTGAAGTTAAACCTATCGGCTTTTGATGATGTGGTTGATGATACAGATTTCTGTATGAAGTTGGCTAAAGAGGAATCCATGGTCCTCTTTCCTGGTAACCGAACCCTCATTAATATATTCATAAGTTTCTTTAAATGTGAATTTCAAATGATCTTCTTAGTTCTACTTTTACTAGTATGATAATATTGTCTTAGGGGATGCTGTTGGCTTGAAGAATTGGGTTCGAGTGAGTATTGCAGCAGACCGAGCAGTGCTTGAAGATGCAATTGAGAGGGTGAAAGCATTTTGCTCGAGACATGCAAAACATTAGTAGTATACATATGCGACGATGGATAGTCATCCATCCAAAATATGAAATTCAGTTAAATAAAGAATCTATGTTGTTATGTTGCATCAAAGAAACTCAAAGTCTTTTTCTATGGAACTTTTCATTTTAAGATGTTTGTTGCGATTTATTTTTCTAACTATTTCTCCATCTTCTATTTTCTATTGTTGAACATTAGTATAGTTTCTTTAAGCAATAGCAACTGTTCCTTCGTTTTAGATGACGCCTAAATTTCCATTATTTTAACCGTAAACATGCTTTGGTCGACTAGTAATTTTTGAAGTGCTAAGTGTACCAGCTACGCTGCATTTTTTTGTTTAATTAACAGCTCCATGTCTTCTATAATATTTCCTCAATCAAATAACCTTCCCACCAGGTGTTTCCTAATTCTTGCAGAACTCCGGCATTATCCCATAGACTGTTTCAAAATAAGATCAACGACATAGGAAAACTAGAATTATAAGGTTGTGTACATACATTTTAGAGCATGGGAGTAATCAACTATATCTCTATTTGCTCTCCTTTGTTAAAAGTGACATCAGCATCATGGCATTCCCTTTTATTTTCATCTTCCAAACTCCGAAAATACCTTCTCATTTATTTCCCTAGCTAGGTTCCGTTATATTTTTCATAGAAATAAACACATATACACACATACAGCACACATGAAGTTCCGGTGAGGCTTAGGAAGGTTTCGTCATTGGGGGGATATTAAAGGATATTCGGGAACTGAAGGAGGACAGGGTTTTAAAGTTGGATTGCTAATGGAAGATTGTGCTAAAAGTTGGATTACATAAGGTTGGATTGTTTAAGGTTTAAATGGAATGCTACATGGTTGAAATGAGATGAAAGTTTACTTACATTCCTTGCATTCACAAGATCTGGCAGCCACCTTATGCCTATAAAAGGCATGTATTATTTGCTTCATTCTTTATCCGATTCACTTGTAAGTTTCTTAAATGTTGCGAATACTAAAGAGTTTGTAATAGCTCCTAATTACAAGAGATATAAGAAGGGATAATCACAAAAATACCTATTTTTTCAACCCCATTTCACAAAATACCCAATTATTTATTTAAAAAGCTAAAATACCCATAAAAATCGCAATTTTTGACATTTTTGCGAAGTTGAAAAAAAAAATCTAAAATTTTCGATTTTTTAATGAAATATCTCAAATTTGCGATTTTTCCTAAAAAAATCGAAAAGTTTAGATTTTTTTTTTCAATTTCAAAAATTTGTGATATTTTTCAAAAATATCTAAAATTTTCGATTTTTTAATGAAATATCTCAAATTTGCGATTTTCCTTAAAAAAATTTCTATAATATTCTAAAATTTCGCAAATAAAAAATCGTAAATTTGCGATATTTATAACGAATATCACAAATTTATGGATAAAACTTGCGAGATTTTCATTTATTTGCGAGATTTTCTTGCAAATTTTGGATAAAACGTGTTGTATTGTTATTTCTTGCTTATTTCGGTGTTTTTCACTAAAAAAACTCATATGTGTTCACAAAAACCTCAATTTTGACATGAAATTTGTCAAAGAAACCATCAAAATACGTGTGTGTAAAGGAGGTGCATGGGAAAGAGTAGATGGTGCGTTGGAGTATATGTCATTAAATTGTGTAAAACGTACACTAATTTTACCATTATTGTCATCATATTCATGTTTACTAGAAGCGGTATCCGAGAGGCTAGATATCGATGCTAGTAGTGGTTTTATGTTAACTTACAATTCGGACAATGATATTGTAGAGGTATGTGATGATTTGAAAGTCAATGAATTTATGGAATTTGTTGTTAAAAGTAGTAGAATTGTTACGTTGTGTATTGTTGTTGTGTCTTGTCTACATGGGTAACATTATCAACTACGTGGAAGCATTCAACAAGGCAATTTATTCATGCTTACCCAGTCTGGAAATGTATTTCATAAAAATATCGAATTTTTTTGATATTTTCAGAAATATCGAAAATTTGCCATATTCTTTAAAAATATCGAAAAATTTAGATATTTTTATCTTAAATTTGCTATATTTTTCAAAAATATTTAAAATTTGCGATATTTTAGAAAAATATCAAAAAATTTAGATATTTTTATCTAAAATTTGCTATATTTCTCAAAAATATCTAAAATTTGCGATATTTCCTAAAAATATCGCAAATTTTTGATATTTTTGAGAAATATAATTTTTGCAATATTTGCTAAAAAAATCAAAAAATTTCGATTTTTTTTTCAATTTCGCAAAAGTTTCAAAAGTTGCGATTTTTATGGGTATTATGGCTTTTTGGCAAAAAAATTAGGTATTTTGTGAAGTGAGGTTGAAAAAATGGGTATTTTTGTGATTTTCCCATATAAGAATTATTGGTGTTTATCTTTATAATTAGAGAGAAAGTGTTATTCCTATTTTTCTAAATAGTGAAACACATCTTTCCTTGCATGTGGTTTTTCCGCTATTGGGGTTTTTCACGTTAAAGTCATGTGTCATCTTTTATCGTATTTCATATTTTAGTTGTGATTTTGCTTTAAACCGATATCACTTACCTTCTTCGTGAGTACTCTGCTTGCCCGTATTAGTGCAAGTTTTAAAGAAAATTTAGAAGTTGTGTATAAAAAATATAAAGAATATTTTGTTAGATAAAAACTTATTATAACATGGAAACATGTATATTATTAATTTATTTTTTATTTATCATGTAGCTAACTGTACATGCTAAATAAAAATCAATTTATGTCTTCATGCTATAAAAATTAAGTTATTAACCCAAGAAATAGAAATGTTATACGGAGTATCATTTAACTCACTGTAGTAAAAAATGAAAAACTTCATACGGATTATTAGGATATATCTAAATCCGAATAAGAATATACATATTATCCAATATCCATCCAATGAGATTCGGATTACTGGGATTTATCCGAATAAACTGTCAAATGTTTTGAAATCCGAATATCCTGATCCGGTTAAGCTACTTCGGGTTCGGATCAGATCATCGGATTCGGATAAAATGACACCCCTAAACATGGTTTTTTTTTTTAATATAATTTCTACCTCATAGTTATTTTCAAATCACAAAATGAAAATGTGGTTAACACATGGATATTTTCAAATCGACATTTTAAAGTCAACACTAACTTTCTGGTCTACAAGGTTGAGCAAATGCTTGGTCTACAAGGTTGAGCAATTGTTTGCTAGCTAAAGCAAGTCTATGCACGCCTTGTTGGCCAGGCCCACCATTCACTATATACAGCCACATTTAACCTATTAATTTTGATAAATAACTCTAGCAAAGTATCATAAACAAAAACAAATACAAGTGAGGAAGAATGGATAACCAGAAATGGTGTTTCAAGGAAAACAATGAGGTGCATGCTGCTGCAGCTTTCACAGTCAGAAACATTCTTCAAGCCATCATTGGAAACATCGACGAAACAAGGACCGGAAAACCAATGATTCATCTAGGACATGGTGACCCTTCTGTTTACCCTTGCTTTCGAACGTCAACAATAGTTGAAGATGCATTAGTTGAATCCGTTCGGTCCACTAAGTTCAACTGTTATGCTCCTGGCGTAGGAATTGATCCTGCAAGAAGGTATGCTAACTCTCTTAAATATCTTATACGGTTGGTTAAGATAGTTTTTATTATGTTTGTTAACGCTTGACAGGGCAGTTGCTGACCATCTGTCCAAAGACCTTGCGTACAAGTTAACAGCTGATGACATTTTCCTCACTGTTGGAGCAAACCATGCTATTGAAGTCTTACTGAAAGTTCTCGGTCAGCCTGGTGCAAATATATTGTTTCCCACACCTAATTATCCATTATATGAAGCACAAAGCAGCTTAAGTCCACTTGAGGTTCGTCATTTTAATCTTCTCCCTGAGAATGGATGGGAAGTTGATATTGATGGTGTCAAAGCATTGGCAGATGATAAAACTGTGGCGATAGTTCTCATCAACCCGGGGAATCCTTGTGGAAATGTTTTCAGTATTGATCATATGCAAAAGGTATGGTTATCGCTTTCTGACTTCCTTTATTTCCTCAGCCGTAGACAATGCTGAACATACGTTCGAACATGTTTGAATCTTTATAAAAGAAATATAGATGGTTGCTTGTAACATCTTAAAATTTAGAAATCTAAACTATCGCCATCTTTCTTATTTATATACAAATAAGGTTGCGGAAACAGCAAGACAACTTGGGATTTTGGTGATAGCAGACGAAGTTTATGCTTATCAAGCTTTTGGAGAAAAACCATTTATCCCCATGGGTGTGTTTGGACATATAGCACCAGTTCTGACTCTTGGGACATTATCAAAACGATGGATTGTTCCTGGTTGGCGTTTTGGCTGGATAGCGATAACTGATCCCAACGGCATTCTTCACAAAACTGGGGTCTTTTTATTTCCGTTTCTTAAAATCCAATTTCTTGAACCTCAGTTATTGATTTCTCTCCGTGTCCTATCCTAATTCTGCTATCTTGCAGATTGCTGGCTCCATAAAGAGTTGTCTTGAATTAACAGCGGATCCACCCACTGTTATCCAAGTGTATATTAATCAGCAAGCTTATTATCACGATGTAGGATGCTTCCTTACGTATACAATACTTTAACGAACGCATATCAGGGGAGCCGTACTCACTCATGGAGAACACACCAGAATCTTTTCTTCACAGATATCAATTAAGAAACTAAAGGAGGCAATCAGCCTTGTTTCATGAGAGCTTCCAAAGAGATACTACCTTGTTACCTGCCACCACAGCCCGAGGGATCACTGTTTGCCATGGTACCGCTATGTGATGACGTTACTGAGGTCAATAAGCTAGAGAGAAGTGCAAAAATATCCTCTGTGGTTTGTCAAAAACTGTCTCACGTCCTCGTAAAATAATGGTCCAAAACACATCTCTCCGTCAATGTTGTGGGGACTCGATACTTCCTGGACTAACGGTTGCAATTTTTTTCTCGTTAATAATTAACGAGGATCTATTTTTTAACGGTGCAACTATATAGGATGGTATTGTTGTCTTTTTGCTGCCACATGGATATATCGTGAACTTTTGCTTAAAAAAATAGTTTTTGTTTTAATGTAAAAAAGTTTTTTTTTTTAAATTAAATTCGCACTTTACAAAATCTTAATTTTTTGAAAATAATTAAAAAAAAATTCGTAATTTTTAAATTTAAAAAAATTCAATTTTTCATGTTATTATTCGTGAAAAATTTTAATATTTTTTTACAAAGTTTTGTAAAAAAGTTTTAAATTTTTTTACAAAACTTTGTAAAAATTTCGTACTTTTTACAAAAAAAATATCGTAAAAAATTTCGTAAAAATTTTAAAACTTTCGTAAAACTTTGTACAAAAAAATTTTAATTTTTTTTTGTAAAATTTCGTAAATATCTTAATTTCGTAAAATTTTAATTTTTTGTAAAATTTGAATTTTAATTTCGTAAAATCTTAATTTCGTAAAAGAATTTGTAAAAATCTGAATTTGTAAAAAAATTTGAATTTGAATTTCGTAAAAAAAATTTGTAAAATTTCGTAAAAATCTTAATTTCGTAAAATTTTAATTTTTTATAAAATTTTTGTAAAATTTTAAAAATTTCGTAAAAATCTTAACTTTTTGAAAATAATTTAAATTTTTTTCGTACTTTTTAAATTTCAAAAAAATCAATTTTTTACGTTATTATTCGTGAAAAAATTTAAAATTTTTTTACAAAGTTTTAAATTTTTTCCCGAATAATAACGTAAAGAATTAAATTTTTAAAAATTTTAAAAGTACGAATTAAATTTAAATTATTTTCAAAAAATTAAGATTTTGTAAAGTGCGAATTTTATTTTTTTTTAAGATTTTGTAAAAAAAATTAAAATTTTTTACGAATAATAATGTAAAAAAGTTTTTTTTTTAAATTAAAAAACAAACAAAAAGGTTTTTTTAAAGCAAAAGTTCACGATACATCCCTGTGGCAGCAAAAAGACAACAATACCCTCCTATATAGTTGCACCGTTAAAAATTAGACCCTCGTTAATAATTAACGAGAAAAAAATTTGCACCGTTAGTCCAAGGGATGTATTGTGTCCCAAAACATTGACGGAGGGATGTGTTTTGGACAATTATTTAACGAGGGACGTGAGACAGTTTTTTGACAAATCACATGGATGATTTTTGCACTTCTCTCATAAGCTAAAGTACATTATTATAAAAATTTCTAAATGTTCTTGTGCAGGTGAAGATAAACCTATCAGCCTTTGATGATGTGATTGATGATACCGACTTCTGTATGAAGTTGGCTAATGAGGAATCCATGATCCTTTTTCCAGGTATATGAACAACCTCACATGCATACGAGTTCATTAAGCGTCTAATTAATCACCATTCATGTACATTTCTGGTGTTTAACTCATCTAAATACTTATGATAATATTGTTGTAGGGTATGCTGTTGGTTTGAAGAACTGGGTTCGAGTGAGTTTTGCTGCAGAGCCGAAAGTACTTGAAGATGCAATTGAGAGGATGAAAGCATTTTGCTTCAGACATGCAAGACATTAGTAGTAAACCGGTGCACTGGAAAATTTTTGTGCATCTAAATGATGACATGAAATATGGATTTTAAATAAACTATCCTGTCTTGTTGTGGTTTGAACAAACATAATGTCAATTTAGTTTGAACTGAACTATCTTGTCTTTTGTTTCTATTGGTGATTCTCTTTTCATCTTTTATTCTGTATTGTTAAACTGTACTAATGAAAACTACCTGGGTGGATTGAGACAACTTTATTTCTTTATTGTTTATGCTCCTCAATCAGTTTGATTAGTTTAGTTTGAACTTCTATAATTCAGAAAAAAAAACATGACTAATTTCTCATAATCATTTCATTAGATTTTTACAAATATAGATACATAGCTTTCAATTACACTTCTTCGGGTCAAATCAGTATGTTTTCTTCTTCAAGTTTCGATTACGATATGTTTAGAACCTCTTTATATCGTACTATAGGTTTTAAATTTGTTTATGAAATAGCAAAGCATGTTCCCATTAGTATTATGAATTTATGTACAGCCATCCTACAAATCCTACAACATGCTCACAAACTATTGTCAATGACAAACAAAGTAGTAATAGGACAAAGTCAAACATAAACCATTGAAACTTTAAGAAATTACATGATCTCGACTACAGCACGGCCTATGATATTTCCCTTGTTTAGATCATCATATGCTGCTCCTGCCTCTTCAAACTTACATTTTCTTGAAACAGCTGCATCGAGGTTGAATATGCCACTTTCTGCCAGTTTCACCAGCTTTGGAAGATCATGTCTCGCCCTGCCTCCATACGAGCCCATTACTTTTATCTGTTAACCAAAATTAGACCTTCGTAAGCAATAAATCGTACGTTTCATAGTTTGCAACTAGGGGAAGTAGGTGAGTAATGGGTTCAGGTGGAAACGATTCATTTTTTGCACGGGTAGAAACGATCTGGTTTGGGCTGAGTTGACACGCAAATTTGGTGCCCAAATTTCAATTAACAAAAATAAATACTACAGTAACAATCTAAACACTTGAATAAAATGATCAATACGTTTGTATTTATAAGTATTAAAAACAGAAATAGCGCAAGTTCCAATTCCCGTTTGACTCGATAGATCCAGCTTGGCTGTTCTTGCTGCTAGATATTTAATTATTTAATTTGACCTGTTTGAGATAAAACACAGCCTAAATGGATCGCAATGACCATATATATCTAGGTGGAATGGTTCTTTAGTTTCTTTCCATGCGAAAGATGATTGTACTGCTATCATGGTAAGGTTGTAAGAAAATATAAAACGACATCTGGTCATATACCTGTCTACGGACCAAATGGTTTATATCAATAACACCTTTGGCTCCAGAAAGTGTAAGACCAATCATTACTGCTTTTCCACCAGCTCTTACACTTTGTACACACTGCGAAAACGTTTTTGGATTTCCCAGCGCTTCAACACAAGTATCAACACCCATCCCTCCAGTTATATCCTGTCCAAAAATATGTCTGAAATTAACAAATTTTCTTGAATGGTGAAAGTCTTTATTTAAGCTCTAGCAGGTTCAATATCACTCTCGAAATATATAATGTACAGATTATTGAAGTAGCAAATGGAATGGTGGAAACAACATAAATGCCATTTTTTCGTTAAAGATTAGAGGACATAAAATCATAGCGGGTCGAAACTGACTAAAATGACTTGTAAACACTGATTATATTAGCTTGATGGTCAAGACTTAAAACTAATAATTATTAATACGGAAAAAGGATAAGCACGGCAGGGGAGGGCATTTCAGCACCATTACAAGAAACCAATGAAAGGATAGCAGCAGCTTTTCTAATTAAGAAAAGGATATACTTACCATGATCTTGGCAACTGCATCTTCAGTTCGAGCATTTACAACGTGAGTGGCTCCTAGCAATTTAGCTTTCTCGAGTTTTTCATCCTGTATATCCACGGCAATAATCTCAGATGCTCCAAATGCGCGTGCTATCTGCAGGCAACTGGAACATTTACCAAGTTATAATTACACAATGTAGATAAGCAGAAACCAAAAAGTAAAATATGGTGGGAGTTAGCTAGATCATAATTAAATGAGATAAATTGGTTGGTTTCTATAAGAAGGGTGCTTGGATGAGCTATTTGGGGGTAATTATGAGATACTCAGCAGTTCATATAGGATCAGATATCGTGTTTGGATATGCTTTGGTTGTGTGAAGTTATGATAACGAGTTACTTACATGACAAATAGATACAATGGCCAAATCTTATATTCTCACCTTGAACCTACACCACCAACACCAATTACAGCAACAGCATCACCAGGACGAACCTGGGCTGCATGAGCCATAGCACCGTAAGCGGTAAAAACTGCACAGCCTATTACGGCCGACTCCGAATAAGGCAGTGTTTGAGGTAGGATAGCCAGTCCATGTGCTGGCACAACAGAATATTCTGCAAGCCCTCCCATACTGTACATATACACTGGTTTTCCTGCAAAAGTAACGTATACAATCAACTCATTTGACCATAAGTCGAGTATTTAGTAGGCGTTGACTGAAATGAATGGAAAGTTAATAAGAAAACAAATAAATCATTTTGAAGGTATAAAATAAACAAAATATTAGATAGATAGTAGATACAAAAGATTGACTATCATAAAGATGACTCGATTTCACATTTAGTTTTTCTCTTTAAGATATATGGAACATATTTGAACTGCAACTAGAGAATATCAAAAGTCAAGGGGTTGATTTCTAATCCGTTACTTATGAGTGAATTTATTTTGGGCGTGCCTTATCTCAAACGGGTCAAATCAAGAATTTTGGCTAAATACAAATGAATGGAATTGGTTGAAAATCAGCCAAACTGTAATTTTAAATCAGAAAACCTTAAAAATTGTTGTATTCAAATAATCAGATCATTATTGTACAAATATTGTATTTGTATTAATAAACTATAAAAAATGAGCAGAAAAGTGTTGGCAGGTCAATCAAACCGGACCAGACCCGTTATAACTCGTTACCCAACCCGCCTGGCCATGCCAACTCGTCACCTCTAATCAATAGAAATGCAATGTTTGAAATACAAGCACTCTTACTACTTCCACGAAGAAAAAGACGGGTTTCTCCATCATACAGCGTCCCTTTTGCTCGATTGTAAGCAAAGAAAGCTTCACATAAGTCATCTTGGCCCTGTTTAGCAAGCAGTAGAAATTTGTATCATCAGTTCATCACAGCACATATTTGATACATGCATGCTTTGTATCAAAGATCAAACTACAGTCAGTATGCTCCTTTGTCAAATATGCGTTATGCAATTACATACAAGTATTTAATGCATAATCTCCATTGTAGAATAATATAGCTATGTTAGATCTGGTCACCTTAGTGCAAAAGAAACAGTTACCACAAGGCATAATGAAGGCACCCACGACACGAGCTCCCACAGGAAGTCTGTAGAATAACAAACAACATGATTCGATACATATTCAATATAGCAATTGTAGGAATCTTACTACTTTTTACATTGACAATTAAGAATTACAGACCTTTCAATTGTTTTAGTATCAGTCAATGGCCCGTGTTCAACAACCTCACCAGTAATCTCATGCCCTAAAACACATGGGCTAGGAAATGGAAGTTCACCCTTGATGACGTGAAGATCAGAGTGACAAACACCACAAGCTGCAGAAAATTAAACTGTCGTTTTTAATATGGTAAAGTATACATAAACAGACCCCCTCGGAATTAAATGTATGGCTAACAAATACAGCTTTGTGGAGAAAAAAGAAACTGAATTTTAGTCATTCAAACAAGATGAGCATGATAACCATGGAGTTTGCTAATTCTCTTAGGGGTGTCATGGTAATACTCATCGAGACATATCATGCCACCAATCTTTAATTTGTTTTCTTGTGTTAGTTCAGTGGTAATGTTACTAGTAAAAACCAACTATGGAGTACCAACGGTTAAGTTTAGTCCCTAGACTTTGAAACAAATGCGACTAAAATGTGAATTTTCAGAAACTCCCAAATTCCCTAACATCTTTTACTTATATAGTGTGTTTGATCATATTCCCATCACTTAACTATTGATGATAACTTGATCCCATTAGTCAAGCGGATTATGACATTTCTCAATATACATAACATACAAATATATAATATTCCATACATATACACTTTCTGGGATTGCTGATTTTGAAAGTGCTCATCTGCTAAGAAATTAAGCAGGTACCTACAACTTAAAAACTTATTTTCGAGAAATCAATTACTCTAAAATAAGCCTATATGTATATGATACGAACCGGATCGATAAAAGAGATTAAAAGAACAATAACGATAAATAAAGATAGGTGATCAACTTTCGAGAGGCTGATTGATATTAAATCACTAATTCATTCATAATATTCAACATCCTCCGAATACAATCCCTAATCCTCTATTTATAATAATCCTATTCTTGTAGAACAAGTCGGATCCTAATCTTTTCCTGAATAAAACATATCTATTAAATAATTAAAACTATTTTAATACTTATTTAATATCTATTCCATAATTAATTATTCCAGGATCGTATCATTACTCCGCCCCGCAAAAACACCTTGTCCTCAAGGTGTTCCTTTAAAATCTTGAGCCACGTGATTCCGGGATCCCAAATTCTTCTTTGAACTCCCCTCCTCTCATGTTGGTCATCATTAGGCCTAAAATGTTGAAACACATGATTGCTCTTGATAACCGATTCTATAGAAGAATTCAGGCCATAATTCCCTTTTCTTTCTGATGGATGGTGATTGATCCCTGGATTCCAAGTTATTCTTTCTTCTCCCTTCCCTAGATCACAATTAAGCCCCTCAAAAGCCCTTAAATCAAACCCCCACCACCCCACATAAGTTCCAGCCCCCTGCACAAAAAATTTGTTCCCCCCCCCACCCAAAAAAATTTTGTGTTGCATGTCCCTATCAGTCGCCGCTTGCGGGTCCACCCCGAATTCCCGTCCAAAACCTGTAGGTTGCATTCCTTCAACAAATAGGACACCAGAAATCTGTATACGGCTTAAGTCGCACCCCATTCATGTCATTCGTTGTCCCTGGTTCGAGTTTGTTCGATCCTTCCACATCCCAAGACTTAGGCCTCAAGTTTTTTCCAATAGCAGTGCTTGATTCAAGGTTATGCAATTCAAACCCAAGGTCATCATAACGTCGTCGTATTGGTGGGACATACGGGGCCGTCTTTGCAGGTACCTTGGTAATTTGAGGCACATGATCCACATTTGTTGATTGTGATGGAGCAGTACCCAAGATCAGTTGCCTCAGTTCCTCAAACTTCGCATCTGATTCTTCCTTCATAGCTTTGATACTCGCAAATAACCTTCCAATACCGTCGTCAATCTTCTTCTCCAAAGCATTCATGGTTGCTTTTGCTTCTGCCTTATACTCGATGAATTCAGCATCCAATTCCAGTGTTGTAAAAAGCGGTTTAGGCGGCCGCCTAGGCGGCGCCTAGGCGCTAGGCGGCCACCAACCGCCCCGCTTTTCACCAAATCGGCCAAGTTAGGCGTTTTGGTCAAAAGGCGGTCAACATCCCGCCTAGGCGGGTCAAATCGGGCTAGGCGGGTCAAGAAATCAGCTGCTTTTTGGTATTTCGATGTTCTTGATGGTGTTTTAATTTGATACAGTGTTGTAAAAAGCGGTCTAGGCGGCCGCCTAGGCGGCGCCTAGGCGCTAGGCGGTCCCCCTCCGCCCCGATTTTCAGCTAATCGGCCGATCTAGGCGTTTTGGTCAAAAGGCGGTCAACGAACCGCCTAGGCGGGTTAAATCGGCCTAGGCGGGTCAAATCGGTCAACGAAAGTCAACAAATCGGCCATTTTTTGTTATTCGGTTTCTGGTTTTCTGGTGTTTTTCCGATGGAGGAGTTGAAGAAGAGTAGAAGAAGAATAGAAGAAGAATAGGAAGGAGAGGAAAGAGGCGACATATTTAATTTAGGTTAACCTAATATTTTATATGGCTATTTTGTTACATAGTGGCCCAATATTTAAGTTACACCAGTTAGGCCCAACAACTTACTTGGTGGGCTTTAGTTAATACTTAACTAAAATCATATATAATGCAATTTTTTCAACATAAATATAAGATATAAAACTAAAAATAATAGGAAAACTAATAAATTTAATAAAAATATTTAAATTATGCCAAATTTCTATCAAATAAATATTAAAAATATTAAAAATAATAATAAATATATATAAAATGTCAATCCGCCTAGGCGGATTCCGAGCTCGAAGGTGGTCGACCGCCTAGCTACCGCCTAGCGATTTTTGCAACATTGTCCAATTCTGAAACTTTTTTGTTAATCATGGCTTCTGATGAACAGTAGCCGATGAACAGTAGATGAATAGTTTTTTTTTTTTTTTTGAAACCCTAGAATCGAAACAGATACCAATTGATACGAACCGGATCGATAAAAGAGATTAAAAGAACAATAACGATAAATAAAGATAGGTGATCAACTTTCGAGAGGCTGATCTCTCTCCCAATAATGATATTAAATCACTAATTCATTCATAATATTCAACATCCTCCGAATACAATCCCTAATCCTCTATTTATAATAATCCTATTCTTGTAGAACAAGTCGGATCCTAATCTTTTCCTGAATAAAACATATCTATTAAATAATTAAAACTATTTTAATACTTATTTAATATCTATTCCATAATTAATTATTCCAGGATTGTATCAGTATACATGCAGTGAAAGTACTCCCTGCACCTACAGCCTAATGCCCTATGTTCTAATGTTTCAAGTACAAATTGTGTTTGGCAAACCTAGCTTATTATTTAAGATCTCAATTTTATACAAAGCTCTCATACCCTTTACCAGCCAAACAAAGTTATATTTTAGAAAAGCTATTACTTTTCAGAATAACAAGCTTAAGCTCCGATAAGCTTGTGCGCGTTAACATTTTTTTATTGTGGGAACACTAGAATTCTATATCTAACATCTATTAAATGTTTATTAACTATTCATAGACTATTTAATGAATACATTATTAGTCCCCGGTGGTTAACTTTTATTACATATTAGTCCTTCGAATTTCCTAATAACATACATTATTAGTCCTTGGTGGTTACTTTTTATTACATGTCCTTCGATTTTATTAACAACATACATTATTAGTCCTTATAGAATAGTAATATACATTATTATTACTTTATTAGTCCTTCGGGGTTAATTTTTAGAGTTATGATATTTAGGCCTAACAATGAGACCTAATACAATAGGCCTACATCATTCAATTTTTGACAAGTGTAATACACATTTTCTCTTTCATCATTTCTCACCAATCAATTATTCAAATTAACCAATCACATCTTTAGGTCTAATTTTAGGTATAGGTTTTAGGCATACAAATCATTTTTGTAATTTTTATTACATGTTAGTCCTTCAATTAAATATATGTTGGTGATTTTAGTGTCATCAACTATTTTAGGTGATTGGATTTACTAGAGACCAAGGGGATTTCATTTTATGCTCGGATACAAGTTAGGGAAGTGCGGAGTGCACACTCGATTGAGCTAATATGTTTCCACCATGACAAAGACGCGCCCTCTTGCGGGGTCTAGGGCAGCTCCCGGACCCAAACGGTATATTTGGTGCTCCAAGTTATTTTCCCGCCTTTTTCAGTTGTGTCTGTTAGTTTTTAACTAACTTCAACCGACATTAACCGTCAATATGAATCTGTTTATTAACAGATTCCTTGGTCTCATTTTGAACATACGAAAAACAATGATTCCTCTTTGTTCTGCTTAGTTTTCTTTTGCCTAGAAACAAAGTGTTCTTCTTGAATTATCCTAATAAGGATTTCGTGATACCCAGGCAAGTAAAGGGTCGAAATACTTTATTCGGAAAGTGAACCGACACGATTTGAGAAGATATCCAAGATTATCATCACACCCTAACCCCAACAATATACATTATTATTCCTTGGTGGTTAATTTTTATTACATGTTAGTCCTTCGATTTTACATACATTATTAGTCCATGGTGGTTACTTTTTATTACATGTTAGTCGTTTGATTTTATTAGTAACATACATTATTAGTCCTTATTGAATAGTAATATACATTATTCTTCTTTAGTGGTTAATTTTTATTGCATGTTAGTCCTTCGATTAAATATACACTATTATTCCTTCGTGGTTAATTTTTATTGCATGTTAATCCTTTGATTTTACTAATAACATACATTATTAGTCCTTTGTGGTTACTTTTTATTCCATGTTAGTCATTCGATTTTTTATGTAACATACGTTATTAGTCCTTAATGAATAGTAATATACATCAAGGCCGTCAAACTCACGATCCCACATGGGATCGTTTTTGTCTTTGCAGGATCGGGATCGTAGGATCGAATCGGGATCGTACGATCCTACCAATTAGATTATGAGAAGATGAGAAGAAGACAATTAGTTTTCATCTTGAAATTGTGATTTGGGAAAGTAGATACTTAAGTTTAGTATGATTAGAAAATAGAAAATTGACCGTCTAGTATTTTTAGTTTGTTAATTTGTTGGGCTTAAGAAAATAATGGTCTAAAAACTAGCTAGAAACATAAGATAGATATTAGCTTAGTAAACTCGAAACCAACTGGGCTAGCTCAGTTGGCCACCAAGATTCCTTAGGGGCTTGGGGAGGGGATGTTTGGCTAGCGGAGGTCTCGAGTTCGAGTCCCACCCAGGACTTTTACCGCTTCAGGTGGAATAGAAGGACCGAGGAAGTACAGGCGGGGCGGGTTGAGGGTATAGCATACTGCCCAATTGGATGTCACTGTTGGACCTGAACCATTAACAACTAACAAGCCGTTCTAAAAAAAAAGCTTAGTAAACTCGTATCGGCACGCGATCCTATGAGTTTACGTTCAATTCTACGATCCCACTTACGATCTCACCTCATATGCGATCCTACCACGATTCTACACATTTTTTGCTTCTACACGTTTTTTTGTTGGTAAACACGTAGGATCGTACGATCCTACGAGTTTACTCGCGAGTTTGACAGCCTTGATATACATTATTCTTCCTTGCAACAACAACAACAACATACCCAATCCCGCCGAAGCGAGGTATGGGGGAGGTGAACGTAGGCAGATCCTACCCCTACCTCCAAGATAAACCCGAAAGTAGAGAGACTGCTTCCAGGGGACCTCCGGCCAGTGTACGTGTGCATTATAGAGAAGCTCAAGGAAGGAAAACGAAAGCAAAGCAAAAGCAAACAAGCAACCAATAACATAACGAACAAACACCAAACAAGCGAAGAGCACAATAACCACACAAAAACGGCCAAGAGAAAACGCTAACCAAACAGGCATATAAGCAAATAATAGACAACTACACAGCAAAATCGAGAGTGGACCCAAGCGCAGGACACAAGAGGAACCCCTAAGGACAAGATGGAACCCATAAGCAGACCACAGCTCAAACAAAACAAATAAACAGAGCCAACAATCCAAACAACTAACGACAAGAGCACGACAAGCAACACAAGCAGAGCAAACAAGCATACCGGCACATAAGAGACAACAAAACCTAGGAAAGGGCCAAAAGAGAGAAAAGGGGAACCTATCCGCCTAAAAGACGCCTAGCCTAAGAGGGCACTATGGGGAGCTAAACCTACGGGCAGAGCAAAAGGAGGCTCCTAAGCACTTAAAGGCAACTAACTAGTAGGCAGGAGGACCTAAAACACGCAAGACACAGCTACTACGAGGGCCCTACACTCCTAGATGCGAAGCCTAAAGGGAAAGCAAAAAAGAGAAGGGGGGTCCTAGGCGCTAGAAGGCAAACTAGCTAAGGGACAAAAGGCAAATCTACTACGCAGCTCCTATGCTCCTAAACGTAAGACATAATCTAAGGCCTACTAATTCTACCCGCTAATCCTAATTCTGTCTCTCCACCCATTCCTATCAGAGGTCATGTCCACGGACAAGAGAAGCTTCATCATGTCCTGCTTAAGTCTATCTTCACATCTAAGTTTAGGTCTACCCCTCCTCCTCGAGCCTTCAACTGACATAGCTTCCACTCTCCTAACAGGGGCATTTTGTGGTCTCCTCTTGACATGCCCAAACCATCTCAACCTTCCTTCCCTCATCTTGTCGATTATAGAATTGACATCAAGTCCTGCTCTCTGAAAACTCCGTTGGGTATCATGTCTACCATGGTTTTACCGCACGTCTACCTCATCATTCTCAATTCCGCCACTTCCACCCTATTTGCTTGGGCTTTCGTGATCGGCCAACACTCTGAGCCATAGCATAGTTGGTCTAATCGCGACCTTATAAAATTTTCCCTGTAGCTTTAAGGGGATTCTCCTATCACACAGAGTCCTGAGGCCGCCCTCCATTTCATCCAACCAACTCCAATACGGTGAGCAACATCTTCATCTATCCTTCCTGATCTATGTATCACCGACCCCAAATATCTAAAAGACTCCTTTGGTTGAAGGATCCGGTCTCCGATACGTACATCCACTTCTTGGTGGACTACCTCGTACCTACCGAAATTACATCTAAGGTATTCCGTCTTCTCTCTGCTTACCTTACCTGTAGGCCATTGTCATTTTAGCTTATTAATTATGATAAGCTAAGCCAAACACTTAGCAGATTATGAGCTAATGATATATAAGCCATAAGCCGTTTATATAACATACACATAAGCCCAATTCATAAGCTTAATAACCATAAGCTCCTAAAATAGAAGCTCCTTAAGAAGAGCTTGAGCCTTTGGTATGGCTAGTTACATAAATGGCCTCATTTTTTAATTTATGTATTCGACCTTAAATGTCATTAACCACTCAATGGTGGCTAGGGGCAAAAGTGTTTGTCGTTATCACTTTAAAATGTGTGAGGTCTCAACTTCAATTAAGTTCAATAATTCCTGCAAACAACCTTGAAGTGGACACGCCAACTTCCGAGAATTTTGAGTCTGTGTGGCGGTGGGTTGAAACCCCATGGATTAGTTACGCAATGTGTCGGAAACCATGGTTACCAAAAAAAACATTTATTTAAAAAAACTTAAAAAAATGAGTACTGTTGCGCAATCTAATAAATATTTAAATATTTAATTACAATTTGATCCGCTAAGTTTCTGTCATTCTCACTTACTCCACAAGCGTGTATATACATAAAATAACTACACATGCAAATTGAGGCTGCCATAAACTTTCGCCACTATTCACGAATAATCATCTAATCAACTAAAAGCAAGAAAAACTAGAAAGTCAAACCTTTAGTCTTAATAAGAACTTCGTTGACTTTAGGTCTAGGCATTTCAAAATCTTCAAAAGTCAAAGGCTTATTTGGTTCCCAAAACACAGCTCCTCTCATATACGATGGCCCACCATTTAAATGATACGATGCATTCGATATTGTTGAAAACGATGTCGTTTTCAAATCACCTGATCTTCTTCTACTTATTGCTGTTGTTGTAGATCTTGATGTGTTTAGTATAGTTCGGATTAGTTTGTTGTAATGATTAAAACCCATTTCAGTTTTTTTCGATGTTTTTAATGTTTTTTTGAGGTTGTTTGTTGTGTTGTGTTTGAAGAGTGAAGTGGTTAAATATAGGAGTTTTTTCGATGTTTTTAATGTTTTTTTGAGGTAGTTAGGTGATGACGATAATGACTCATATTATTACATGGATGGCAAAAAAAACTCGACGGGGAAATCCGAAACTCGAAATAATTGAGGCGGGGCGAGGCAGGCTTATCGGGTTACGGGGCGGGTTTGGGGCTTAAACGAGGATTTTTAATCAGGTTTGAGGCGAAAGTGGGGAATAACATCCCCGCTCCGCCCCGCCCGATTAATATATACACATATAAAAATATATGTATATTTATATAGTATCTTGTTACTATTTACGTAATAAAAAAATATTTCTCTAATATTGTTAGCATTTTTAATCTTTGTAATATTGCAAAATTGTTATTATAGAAACATATTTAATGTCATATTTTTAAGTTGTAAATTTTTTATAGTGTAATTTATCATTATACATGTATGATATTATCGTTGAAAACTTAATAAGCGTTGCTTGTAATTGATTATTAATAAGTTTTTAATTCTTCAAGTAATTGCTAACGGTCTAAAATAATAAAGAATGTGAAATGGTGCGGCTTTGGTCGAGAATTGCACACAAACATGACACCTCGATAAGATCCCCGATTAGTACGAGGCGGGTTTGGGGGAGCATCATGCCCCAACGGGGCGCCCCGATTAAATCCCCGACGGGGATCGGGGCGGGTTTGGGGAAAACTTTAGTAAGCGGGTTTGGGGATGGGGATGGCCGCCCCGCCCCAAACCCGCCCCGTTGCCATCCCTATTTACATTATCTCAATATAAAGTCTTTTTCGCACGCTCTCATTTTTGTTTTATTTGCACACTAGCTTCATAGCCCGGCTAATGGGCGGGCTAGTTTCATGAGTTTAGTTGTTAATAGCGAAAGAGCATGTAATAGATTAAAAGTATATCAACGTATATAAGTGCCGATATGAAGAAAAATCAAAAGTGTTACTTATATACGGGAAGTTTACTAACAAAAATAAAGTTGTAGATTCACATACTATAATGTAAAACATACATTTAACAGTTACTTTCATAAATTAACAGTTACTTTCATAAATTTGCATATTACTTGATGACTTCTAAAACAAAAAGAAATTGTAACATGTATGTAACCACAACTCCTTCTACCATGTTTTTCTTTAAGATAATAGATGATGGAAAACAATTGATACGTCTTATAAAAAAATATTTCTCGAATGTCAAACTGTAAAGAAATAAGAAAGAAAAAAGTTTCAATTCGATTACATCATAGTTAGTATATGAAAAGTTCTCTAATGAAACATACGGTTCAAAAAGAAAACAACATTAGAATATTGAAATTTTATAAAGCACATAGGATTCTTATCTATGTATCCTTAACATCACAACTTAACCACACCATGGTTTCATATGAGGTCTTCATCAAGGAGTTGGTGTATATCGAACAAAGAAATAACATCACAACGCATCCATGCCATAGGAAAGGTAGCATGAATATTCTAAGAATAGCAATGTAAATGATTAGTGAAATGATAGATAATCAACGATTGTGTTTTACCTCGTATTCAAAGGTAATGGCATAATTGTCCAGTAAAGAGTTCGTATTCACAAATGTTATCCAAGTTGTCCATTACTTCAAGCCCTTCAAGCTTCAATTTGCTGTCATTTAGCATCACATTATAATCAAAGTCAATTGTGCACTTACGTATAGTGAATATTGCAAAGTCATGATAAAAAAAATATCTGAGTACTTTATGCGTACTGGATGACAGAAACTGATAGATATTGATAAGCAAATTATAAACTAAAAGGCTTCTCATTCATGTTCCTAAGTCTAAGGCAAAGCTCAAAGACGGGAAAAAAAGATCTCAATTAGCCACATGTGCCAATGAAAATAGAAATTTTAGATCAAAATATATGACAAATGGTTCATAAAGACTAAATATAAATTAGAACATGTGTTCCAACAAAGATTGTTAACTAAAATAAAAACTATAATTAACAATAAAAACTACTCACATTGATTCGGATGTGACTCATGCTTATTTCTTCGTTTTCTTACCTCTGGTCTCTTCGCCACTACTTTTATCCATAAAACTACTTTATCTTTCAGTTTACACTACCTTTCTCCTTTGATGCAAAGTTTAATGAGTTCAAAGTCTCATTCAGGTCATGTTCTGAGGGACTAATTTGAACTAACATTAAGGTCTTAAACTCTTCACCTGCAACAACCATTAATGCTTTAAATCCTACATATATACCAAGAATTGAACCGAGATTTGAATTTACCTAAGGAGTCTTGAAGTAAATGTCTAAGCTTTGAATTCCTATAAGTAATATGCCTGCTTTTTATTTGCTAATGCATAGATAACGTCACCAAGTACGTTTTTGGATGGGCTAGCTTTATGAATTTAATTGACAATAATGGATTATATAAACTGTTTTAAAGAATATTAACAAATAATAATTGAAAAAAAACTCACATGTGAATCGAAAATGAATTTTTTTATCAAAAACAAAATAAAATAAATATTGTACATTTAAAGCATATATAGAAATTATTTGTAACCCACGTTGGTAATCCAAATTTGGTAGTGTGTGTTTATCACAACGCAAAACCTTCACTCTTTTCTTGTTGTTCACTCTTGAATCGGACATATATAGTTGGCCCACGGGTGATCCGCAACAACTTAGAAAAATACTTTATTTAGAATGTCAAAACACATATCAGGCAAATATGTAAAATGGTAAAGTGTGAATATAAAAATCTCTATCTTTATCTCTACTCTTTATAAAGCATTTAGGACATCTAAAATTAGAAGTCTTAAAAATTTTAAGGGATCAAAACATTTCTTGTTATGGAAGGATTTCAAAACTTGATAAATACTTGTAACCTCAAAAGTTGTAATCGTCGTATTAATGATCAAATAAGTGATTTAATGGGAAATAAATGAGTAACCATCATATCAATACTTGTAACATATAAAACTTAAAAAAAGTTATTAATATACATTAAAATGTTAGTTATGAAATTCTTTTGATATAAAAAAGAAACTCTTTGTTTATGTTAAGAATCAAAAAGCTACAAGACACAACTTAATCTACTTCACACACAAATAGATTTCAGTCAGTCTGAAGGTTTTCGGTCTTGAACTCTCCGCCTAGCCCCTCGCTGAAAGATTTAATTATACGGGTACTCGTCGCCGCAACGCGCGAGTAACGGTCTATTTTAACTTATGTTTCAAAGATGTTACTTATGTGTTCCTTTCTTTCGTTTGGATCTTATGTTTATTTGGATATAAAATATTTTGCATTGTTATTGCTTAAAGTTATTTTAATTTAAATTATCATTCATTTGTACAATTTTTGTTAGAAAAAAGGTTTAACCGAATAACATTTGCTCGCCGCAAAATATAGTCACAGGGTACTCGTCGCCGTTGCAGCGGCGGGTACCCGTGTGATTATATTTTTGAAGTCTTAAATTTTTTAAGAGACCAAAACATTTCTTGTTTGGGAAAGATATAAAGCCATGCCAAAAGTTCAATATAGACCCAACATTTGTCATAGACCCAATGAACCAATCATATCCACTCATTTTTTCATCAAAAATAAAAAAACTCACTTTCCACCTCTTTTTTAAAAATTAAATATCTCACACACCGTTAATCGTTACGCAAAACAAAACATACCATCGCGACGAGAATTAAATTATCTTTCTATAGAGAGGGACACTATATATTTCGACGAACTTTTTTTTTATGATTTTTTGAAGTCATATACGATTTTATGAAATCATATAGGATTTGATGAATCATATATGATTTTATGAAATCAATATATGATTCGTTGTTACGATTCATATATGATTCGCATACGAATCATTTATGATTTTATAATCGTGACTGAAAACAAATTGAAAAATGTTCTGTCGGAATTCAACATAAATCATATACATGATTTTTGAAATCATATATGATTTTTATGAAAAGCATATATGATTTTATGAAATCATATATGATCGTTTTTAGTATCATTTATGATTAGTTATACGGGAATCTTATTGATTTTCGTCAATTCGTGACTGAAAAAAAAATCGAAAAAGTTTCTAGAAAGTTTATCGTGTCACCGTCTATGAAAGATAAAAAAATTATCGTCGCGATGGGTGTATTTCTTTGTCTTGTGAACGATTTACCGTTTGTATATATTTTATTTTTTAAAAAAAGGTGAAAATGAGTTTTTTTATTTTTTGATGTAAAAATGAGTGGCCAGGTTTTGTTTCATTGGAAATTTTTAATTGACTAAAACATTTCTTGTTTGGAAAAGATATAAAGCCATTAGTCAATGTTCACCATACAAATTTTTAAATTCACACCAAATTTAATGTATACATTTTTTAACTAGCATGTGTTAATAATAGCCATTTAAAAGAGTTTGTAACTCCTTGTCAAAAAGAGTTATAAGCATTAATCGGCCAATTAATCTCATAGCATCCTCCATAAATGCATAATGGTTACATGACCATAATCATGGTTATTAAGTTAATGTTGAAACCGCTCATTTAATAGGTTAAGTTAATGTGAAAAAAGGTTGATTTGTGAATTCTATGTATACATGATTGACATAGATAATTCATCTTCAAAAATTTAATCTAAAAATTTATAACTTCAATGGGTTCTAACACTATGGCTTACATCAATCAATCGACGGAGTCAAATCTTCATCAATCGTTAAGGTAAAAATATATTTTTTATAAACAATTAGGTTCTTGGTTATTTTATTCGATTAATATATTATTAACGAGTTATCTTTTTCACTTTGTTATTTAGATAAACCCGGATAGCGTTGAAAAAAATGATCCAAATGATGTTCAACTTCAAGATGAAGACATCATGTACGATATTGCTTCAAGTGTTGAGTTAAATTTGGTATATCTTTTGATCTTTACTTCGTTAGTGTCGTTGTACTTACTAGCAAGTACCTAAACCATCCTATCAAAAAAAGATGTTACCTTTTAATAATATCGCTCAAATTTGAACCTTATGTTATTTGGATGTGAAATAGTTGCATCGGCATGGTTTATAGTTATTTTAATTAAAATTTGTCATTATTTCGTAAACTTATTGTTAGAAAAAACATATAAATGAACAACGTTTGCTCGCCACAATATTTAGTTACCGGGTACCCGCCGCCGCATTGCGCGGGTACCCGGCTAGTAACGGCTAATGTATGCATTAGCCACCCAAGTATTGATATTGATAGCTGAAATTTGGATGGCCTTAGGGTGTGTTTGGTAGGGAGAAATGAAGAGAAATAGATTTAATTTTATTTCTCAAGTGTGTTTGGTAGAGAGAAATAAAAAAGTGAAGAATTGAAGAGAATTAAGTAGCGGAAATGGATGCGAAATGGTTTTTTGTGTATTTTTTTGTCCACCTTATTTCTCTTAATTTTTGATAGAGAATTTGAGAAATGGGTTTTATTTTTAATTTTAGTTTTATGCTTTTTTTTTCTAATTTTTTTATAATTCACAGTCTCGGGTCAAATTCGGGTCAAGGGACTAAAAATTTCATACTCGGAACGACCCTATGTTAATTTTGGTTACTCGGGTTCGGTTCAATACGGGTCGGTTTCAACATTGGGTGGGTCCATTCGGGTTGGGTCAACCTAAACTATGTGTAAAAATGTAATTAAAAAAATGCTATTTTTTTTTTACTCTTTTAAATAGAAAATTTATATAAAAAATTAACAATATTTTTGTTGGTCAACTCGAACCCGAGTTAGCAAACTTTTTCGAACCGATACCCGAACCTATCTTGCATTCCATGTTACTACGATTCACCGCATAAATTTTTTTGTAAACGGGTACCGGACCCGAATAAGTCCTAATAGGGGTAGGGACACCGAATAGGCTTAACCCTGACTCCGAGTAACCTGAATCGGAAAAAAATGATGGTGAAATTATTGTATTATAATCGTTCTTTATTTTTAGTTTTTTAAAAGAAGAAAAAAAATTCGTGATTATTTTTTATTTCAATTCTCTTGTGTTACCAAACAATGGAATTCAATACATTTCTCATTCAATTCCATTTCTCTGAATTCTATTCTCTACTTCATTTCTAATCTCTGAAATTCTCTCTACCAAACGTGCCCTTAGTGTAAAAATTATCCCTCAAAAAATTCAAGATTTTACCTAGAACTTCTGTGTAACAGGGTCAGGATTAAGCGTATTCTTGACATGGTCTTTTTCTTGGGCAAAGTATCCCTCTTGAAGTCTACAACAGATCTAATGATTGCTTTTGCAACTCCTTGTTCAGTTTTTGGCAATTTAATGAAGAAAATGAAACTGACCAACCCAAAGTGGTGGGACACCACAAATTAAAATGTATAGGATAACACAAGCCATAAATCTACCTTGTACATCTCCAATGAATTTGAGTATTTTCCTCGGTTAAACTCAACACAAGCTTGCAAAACAAACCGAACACGTAGCTTTTGTAGATCAACATCATGCACCACATGAATGTAATGAAATCTACGTGTCATTTATCAGGTATCAGTTATCATATTTCAATCAAACTGGAAAGTAAGTACTAACTTGATCATAAACTAGTAGAAATGACGAATAGATATCACAAAATGGCTTAATACCTTCTGGTGTTAAACCTGCTGCATAAGTAACCTTGTTGTTCAGAAATACCATCATCAAAACAACCATTCGAAAACTATTTCTGGAAATGGTTGAGTCATGTCCCGCATCCCGTAGCTGCATGTATCGTCACAACCTTGTTATCTATATTATATAACCCAAATTTGGCCATTAGTCACTGCTAAGGGTGTTTGGATATGCACTTTGAGACTGATTATGATATATTCAATATTCAGAATGAGACCAGGTCTCCGTAAATTACTTACTACAGAAGATGGTGCGCGTCAATGTGTTGAGTAATAAAGAGATAAAAAACGTTCACATATATAAGACTTCAAGTCACAACATCAATAACGTGTTTCATGATGCACACACAAACATAAGGCCTGCTATTGCTAAAAGAGAACTTGGAAATGCTCCCAATGTTAATGCCTACTAATTCTAGAAGCAATCTAGCAGTTCACTCGATGAACTTTTAAGTGACATAAAAAAGTAACACTTCTGGATTTGGTGTTTAATATTTGTTAGAAACTCGCATAAATTTAGATTAAACTTGAAATATAGCATTTGTGCGGCCTAAGGCATAACTTGAAACGTGTAAGAAAACCACAACAATTCTAAATAAGCAGAATACCTGAACTCTCAGAACACTTGTCTTGAACGTATCTTTTTCCCTATCAACATGACATCTAGTTTCTTTTTTATAAGGATAATCCGGTGGAGTAAATATTTTGCAAAGCTTAAATACAATAAGGCGAGTGATCATTGATGATGTTGGGTTGCTAATCTGAGACTGACTGCCATAACTTTCATAAGGCAATAAGCTTACCCAAACACCCCCTAAAAGTGCTTATCGGCTATGTAAATGGTTAAAAAGTGTGTTTCGTAAAACAATACGCCAATAAAGCAATGCCATCCTAAAAGAATGTGGACCATTGAAATTTAACCCTCTGCAATATTCACGTCTGACCGACTGAGATCAAAATTATAACTCGTGCGTATACAAATGGGATGCAATATAAATGATCATGAATGACAAGAATTGGAAAAGATGTGCTCCATACCATGATCATTAACACCACTAAAAGGATACCTGATCTCCAATGAGATTGAATAATAATAAGTCAAAAGAATGTGTAAAACCATGAAATGCTCAAATTCTACTGTTTATATTTCATTCTGGTGCTTCTCAATGGTGTGTATACTGATTTACCCAATATTCATGGAATTATGATCGAAATGATATTAAAAGATTTTAAAGTATACATAAGGTGATGAGATAAGTGAGTTACCCTGATAGCATCAAAGATGCGACTTTTCAAGCCACTTGCAATTTGTGGTGGCTCACTTTCTTCTCAAACAATGATTTCATTTTATTTTTGTAAGAAGGCAACAAAAAATAAGTGTAAGATCCAAAAAACGTACCTTTGGTGTATCATCATTAATATTCGGCTTGATTAATTAGTCAGTATCCCTTATACATGAACAAAAAAATGATTGAATGAATAACTGCTTGTTGGATTAGGTTTGGATAATCGTTTGAAAAAGATTATAGTAATCTACACAAAAAAAATATTCAATGAACAATTTGCATCCTATAGTAATCTACATACAAATTAGCATAACTCAGAAATAAAAAAATGCAATCCACATACTTGTGATAGATCAAAGAAAAAATGCAATTCATCCATAATTTGCTAAAGACTTTTGAAAATCATATAATCACACCAAAAAAATCAAGATTGTAAAAATCACTCGACGGTATTTCGGCGGTTGATCACCTTCAAGCGATAAATCGGTTTTGGCGGCGATTTATCGGTTTCTCGACGGATACCCTAAATTATAAAGGAATTAATTTTACAAAAATAAATATTAGCAATATTCTAACAAAATAAGTCAATAACCACAAAAAACAAAAAAGTTCATACTTGAAAAATAAAAACCATAAGTCCATAACTAGTTTAATAAACTTAAATAAAACCATAAGTCCATAACTAGGTGGAGTCGCCTTAGGTGGAGTCGTCGGCGGTGGAGGTGGAGTCGCCTGAGGTAATCAAAGACCCGATCCCTCTTTTTCCATTAAGAATTATTGAATGGGCTGTCCAAAAAAATAAGACCCGATCCTAATATAAAACCCTAAATAAACACCCTTTTTTTAAGTCAAACAAAAAGTTTGACCGATATGGACCAATATTGACTTATAAGGACCGATATTGATCGATATCGACCGACTTTGACCGATATTGACCAAAATCGATATTTATGACCGATAAGTGAAATTTCGTATCGGTGGACCGCCGATAACCAATATATCACCGATATATCGGTCGCCAAGACCGATATTTACAACACTAACAGATTTAAACTTGGTAAAGATACCATAAAAAAGCATAGAATAGCATGGCAAAAAATAAAAAGATAGGTTGGTAGTTATACCCATTTTCCATCACAGAACACCTCAACATGGCTCTCGGCTCACCTGGCTTCCAGTCATTTTTCCATAGCAAATGCAAGAGCACTTATAGAGGACAAAATAGACATGATTAAATTTTTGTTCTTGTCATATAACCGGCCTCTAAGAGCACGAAATAATTCCATTAAAAATATGACATAAAGAGAATATCAAAGATAAATAAAATAGATTCTAAATGAGTATATCCTACTTTAACTTTTCAATGCAGATTATCACCATAATAGATAATGAGTATGAGCACAACCAACAACAATGTTATGATGATTCAAGCGAAAACCCAATGTAATTGTTTCCAACACAACTCACTGAAGAATGACACATGAAGATAGATATATACCTGTCTAAAAAAGAACAAGGTGCATGTTACAAGGATGCTCAATGGTTGCTCGAAGTAGAAACCTTTTGGCTTGAATCATAGTGGATTCGCCCTAACCTAACCTACCTGCATAACCACCACTACAAATCATTCCACAAAATATAAGACACAACTCAAAATGCTATTCAATGTTTATAAAAAAAGAAATCCAAATAACAAAATCATCACCTTAATACTATTGGTTAATTGCTTGTTACAAAAGAAGCTGGACCATGTGGTAGTCTCATCGAATATAAAACCGGGCTCGAAATGTATGTAGATTGAGTAATTAGCTGCATCAAAAACACTTGTTGTGCATTCAAAACTAAAACACATTGTCCAACGTTGATGGTAAGTGAGACACACCCGATTAAATGATCCATTCGTTAACACATAAAATAATAACATTCCACAAAAACCTTGTATCATGATAAGTGACATACCTAATATCTTTAATTACTTATCATATTATCATCCTAATTCCGCTTCTTCATATTGCGAAAATCACCTAAAACAAAGTAAATTTAATTGAAAATCGAATTTGAAATAATGATAGAAATAACATGCAAATAATAATTAAAATCGAATTTAAATTAAACAAACCTATTTGAAGATTGTAGATAGTTTGAAGAGCCATGTAATGAATGTTGGGAGGTATTACTGGTAAAAGGAGAATTGTCTGATGATGATTGTAGTTTTGTAAATCATTATAATTGTGGCTAGAACCCTAATTCTGGTTTTGTTCGTGGAAGCAAGTCTGAGAGGAGAGTCAATTTTGATTTTGAGGTGTTTTTTGAATTGTATGTTTTAGATCAACACTATGTAAAGGATAGTTTGATTTTCAAATCAACCATGATTTTACGGATAATCACGCGTATAGTGATTCATAACAGTTTTTTAAATTGAGATTTTAATGATATTAAAGATACGGGTGAATTGATTTCGTATTATTACTCAATATAGTGTTGAATTAGGGAGAAAGTTTAGTGATTTGGTTTATAGAATTGATTTTGTATTGTTACTCAAAATATTAAAGATAAATGTTTTTAAAAGATTAAATGTCGCAGCATAAAACTACATTTTAGGAAACAAATTAAATAATATCAAATCTTCTTGTGAAAGTAATGAATCAGTCAAAAATATTTTGAATTCGTGATTTAATTTAGGAAATGGTTATTGATAAGATTGAATTGTTTCCGGAATGGTAGAGGGAGTTAATGAAATTGATATGGTGATTGTGTTTGACTGGATTCAAATTAGTCAAAAGATAGGCTTGAAATTTTTTTAAGCATGACATACTTGTTTTTGACTTTTCTATCACAACCATTGGTTTGGTCCAGTGGTTGAGACGCCTGTTTCTGGATCACCAGACCAAGGTTCGATTATGGCAAATGTGACAACCCACATTTCAGGTCATTGTACGACTACAAACTCACAATTATTTATTTTATACTTTTACGCATTTACTTTTAATTTCAGCCGTTAAGTTAAATCGCGTAGACTAAAAATCAACAATCAACATAAACCGACATCAAGCAAATAAAAGTTTACATCAAATAAGTGTTATATTATTTTTACGAAGATAATTTATAACTTTTCGCATTTTATTTTTATACGTTACGTAATACGTTTACGTTTCGCATTTTGGAACCTTTTTGCATGCATGTAAACCATTCTACATATCTACACTTAACCAAATACACACAATTATACCCAAGACCCAAAATTATACAAATTCTAAACCAAACCATCACAATGGCCGGTTACAAGTATTCAAACACAAAATCAATATCAAATTTTGCTTAAGATAAATACCGTGTGCCAAATTTACTAACTTTTTTACAAGATCTACCTACTTTTCTTACACACAAGGACCAAACCACTCCCTCCCCATAGCATTCATCACCAACCAGGCCTCCCCCTTGAATCAAGGGATTGTGCAAGAAATTGTCTCCTAGATATTTTATTTTTATAATGAATTATCATCTAGACATTCACACACACTTCTCATTTGCAAAAGCATTATAAACACTCTCTCCCTACACCATAAAACCCATGGCCAACAATAAGCTTACAAGAAAATTCATAGTTTCCATTTTTACAATATTACAAGTATACAAGGGTAATCAAGGGTATAATCTAAGGTGTTCCAAGTTGGTTTGCAAGTTAGGGTTTCTATTTTAAGAAAGGGTTTTTCAAGATCAAGTTAGGGTTTTCATAATCAAGATTTGGGCTTTTTATAAGAATTTTGGGTTTAGAATCAAAATCTAGGGTTCTTTTTTAATCATTCACTTTGTAAGCATACTACATTCACTCTTTTGATTTCCATACATATTGATTATGTTCATTCATGTTTCTATAATTTCATTAGGTATTTTTACATATAAACATCTTAATTATAAAGTTATATCATCAACTAGTATACTTTTATAAACATTTGCAAAGAAATCAAGAACACTACTTACTTATGATTATAGTCATGTGATTAGGTTTAAATTTCATAAACTAGCTTATTTGATCTTATGATTATTTCATGATATTGTGAAGTGTTGGATGGGATTATGTTAGTGGATAATAGTAAATTTTGAAAGTGGTTGAAATATATAGACTAGTGGATTTGTGGTATGAAAATAGAGTAGAAATACTTGACGAAAAGTTTGTAAAACACCTTTAGGGGCAGCAGGTATATAACAGTTAGTTGTGGATTTTTCAACAAGTTAAAACCTTAAAAATGTGTTAGTACATCTTAACACGATTCCGTGCATATAAAGAACGCTAAAACGGACTTAAAACGAATAAGTTATGGCCAAAACTAGATTTGAAACAATACCGGCAAAACAGTTTTTCGGCATAAATCTGGCAGTTTTGTAATTCGTGTTTTTTAGAGCTTTCGGGTCCAAATCGGCTTAAGTATAAAGCTAGAAACTTGTTTATAATGATTTTTCACTAAATGAACGCGAGTTGTGAGGTCTAAAAGTGTATAACAGATGAGTAAAACGTAAACAAACTTGGATTATTTTTCGAACATCAACACGAAATTTCCTGTGCACTATTCACTGAAAATTATTGTTGTTAGGATTTTAAAAATGGGGTTTCGAGCGTTATCGGGTCTGTTTAGACTATAAATTCTTATGAAATATATAGTAAACTTATATAATATTATACGTGTTTAACTTTATAAAATATATTTTACAACTTAAGCGGACCCAATAAATAATTTGTTCAATCTAAGTAGAATAAAAATATATATCAAACGTAATGGACTATTTATTAATTTTTCGGGCTATAGAAGAACACTTCAATATTATACTTGAGCATTAAAAATGGTAACTTAAATATACACTATTTTGATTTATAAATTAAAACGAAAACTATTAGTGTTGATATACCATGTAAAAATTACATGGTTTGTATTTATTTTAAGTTGCATTATTCTTAGCCGACCTTTAATTTTATTTATTTTTTTGGAAACGTGCAAATTTGTGGCTACATGCCCCTGGCCCAAAGGCGTACGAGCCCACACAACCAGGTTGGGTCCTAGCCCAAAGCAATGGCACCTTCCCTTTACACACCGAGAGAAATCCCCTATCGCCCTAGAAAAGACTCGAACATGAGACCTATGCCTAGGAGGAGTAAACCCCATACCATTGGACCAAATGATCAGTTGTTCCGACCTATAATTAATTAGTGTTGCATTCTGGTTATTTGTGACTTCAACTCTAGTTGATTGTTACTACATTCAATAACTTTCACTTAGGTGAGTTCATAGCCCCTATTTTACTTCCTTTGTAACTCTTTTAGGGGAAATACATCGTATTTTACAAACGCGCTTACATACTTGTGTCATAGTGTACGTTACACACTCGTTTACAACTCTTTTCATAACTTGGTTTTCAAACATCGTTTACATGATTGATTCCAAACTCATTTACAAATCTCGATGTGAGATACATTGCTCATTTTACAATTTGACACAAGTACAATACTTTTAAATTTTTACAGTGATTACGTAGCGTGCCTAAGTAGCGATAACCCACTATGCCCACTATCATGAACTGTTAATTACTTTGTGTAAGCGCGTGTGTTATAAATAGATCTATTTGGGATTGACATCCCCGTCCAGGATTGGTGTCTACAAGGCCAACAAACGTATACCATGTCGGATTTAGATGTTACGGGTTGACATCTACACGGGGCTTTCAATTGCATTAAATTGCACGCATACAAGTCGTAGTGTCAGTGTCATGAGCTTAGTGTAGTCGTAATTGAATTTTGTGATATTGTATGTGTTACAATAGTCATACGTTTTAAATCTTGTGTCCACACTACTTTCATTGAACGTCACGAATTGTTAAATACTTTTCATGATACTGTGGTGAAGCAGTAGACACCAAACTCTTTTGATCCTACATTTACATTTACATAAATCTATGAACTTACCAACTTTATGTTGACACTTTTAAGCATGTATTTCTCAGGTGAATAGGATGCTTGACATAACTGATGTGCATTGGAGTCCAAATTTTACAAAGATTACATTCATGGATTTCTACATACATTCAAACAAACAAACCTTGTTGTATTATTTTCAGTCTTTCATTTTGATGCAACTTTGGGACAAATGTTATAAATAGTTCAATTTCAATTAAATCAACGAGATTACTTTTTGAACGACTCATTTAGGGGCCGTTCTCTTATATCTTGTGTAATATATTCATGAAGTAACACTCCTGGACATATTTCCGCTGTGACCCATTTTGGGGGTGTTACATATTGGTATCTAGAGCCAAGGTTATAGAGAACTAGGTTGCATATTTTATCTAGACTATAACCATTTTCACAAACATTGCATCACCTCAAACTTTTTCATGAGCATACATTACTTGCTTACACTACTTGCTTACATGACTTAGATATATGCTTAGCTTCTCTTGCGTATATTTTACACTTGTTTATATAAGAGTTATTTGTATAAATACTATAACTTTTCTCAAGACATTGTGAATGACACGATGGTCTTTAAAACTTTTTATGATTTTACATAATACCGTATTACATAACATTGAAACATGTCACAGTCCGCCGATCCCACTAGTTACCTTACCATTAAACTCCGAGTTTGAACACCCGCCCCATATTGTTGAAACACCTACGTCATCTTGTGACCCGTCTTACCTAGTGAAACCTAAGTTGGAACCATCATAGACTCTATTTTGCTTTAAGGAATTCACGTTATACTTCCTTTTACATGTTTGTTGTGGATGATTTTAAATTATCTATCAAATTAATGAGTCGTGGAAACTTCGTCGATTTACTTCAACACTCTACTTATTGATGCATGCCACTTCCTAAACTATTAATAGCCTTTCAAACATTTTACAACCACTTTATTAAACCATTTCACTATCACTTTAAAGAACCATTTTACTATTGTAATGGACTAAGTTACTATCATCTAGTAAGCTACCACCTTATAAACAAATCTCTTACCATCATAAGAACCATATTGCTATTACCTAATAACCCATTTTATTACCACCGTGAAGATTATCTGACCATCATCTTATAAACTATCTCACTATCATCTTATATACTACTTTGCAATCATCTCAAAAACTACGTTACTATCACCTTATGAATCATCTTGTTTCTACTTTATGAAACCATTTTGTTTTCATCACATAAATTATTTTACTATCAACCCATGAGCTATTTAACTACTGCCTTGTAAACCATCTTACGGTTTTCTTGCAAACCATTTTATTGTCATCCTATAAAACTATTTGATACTACCTGCTACATAACCTTAGTTTGACGAAAATAAGCATTGCATCATTAGACCTCAAATATACATAGCTTGATCACCTATGTATAATTCAGGAAGGACCATGTCATGCTGAGAGTAGTCACTTTAAAACTTTTGTCAAAAATCAATTTTTTACTTATATCCCTGAAATACAAAACTTTTGTGTGCGTATCCATAAAACATGTCTGTCACAAGAAACTGAATTAGTAATCATAGTAACTAAGTAGACCTTTACTCCATCTTACTACATAGAGTTGACATCACCTTACGCCAAACCTTATGTCGAAAAGTCAAGACGCATCACTAGTCACTCTAGGACAACTCCCCGTCAAGTTTGCTTACTATTAAGGAATTTAATAAATCACCCATTCAACCTCGACGTAATAATGTAGAACTTAGTAGATGCGACGCCATCATAGGTATAAATTCGTTATCACCATAGAAAGGAGAATGTTATAGATGACGCTTTAAGCCGAAAGGAAACGGATAAGACCACTAGGATTCAAATTTTAGTCACAACAATAAATTTGGATCTGCCGACACAAATCTTGAACATTTAAGCTGAAGCAATTAGGAAAGAGAACGTTGAAAATAGAAATCTTCATAGTATAATCAAGGAGTTGAAACATGTCCCAGTGAGACTCTCTATATTAAGAAAACAAAATTGATTACCATATTTTTGGAGGATTAAGATAAGTATTTCGCAACAAGTACCCAACCCCCTTCACCAACACCACTCCGGAAGGCAACTCAAACTGAATTTCGAGACGAAATTCTTTTAACACGGGGAGACTGTGACAACCCACATTTTTAGGTCATTTTACAACTACAAACTCACAATTATTTATTTTAGACTTTTACGCATTTACTTTTAATTTCAACTGTTAAGTTAAATCGCGTAGACCAAAAATCAACAATCAACGTAAACCGACATCAAGCAAATAAAAGTTTACATCAAATAAGTGTTATATTATTTTTAGGAAGATAATTTATAATTTTTGCATTTTATTTTTATACGTTACGTAAAACGTTTACGTTTCGCATTTTAGAACCTTTTTGTAAGCATGTAAACCATTTTACCTATCTACACTTAACTAAATACCTACAATTATACCCAATACCTAAAATTATACAAATTCTACACCAAACCATCACAATGGCCGGTTACAAGTATTCAAATACAAAATCAATATCACTTTTGCTTAAGATAAATACCATGTGCCAAATTTACTAACTTTCTTACAAGCTCTACCCACTTTTCTTACACACAAGGACCAAACCACTCCCTCCCCATACCATTCATCACCAATCAGACCTCCCCCCACCCTAAATCATAGGTTTGCGCAAGAAATTGTCTCCTAGATATTTTGTGTTTATAAGGAACTATCATCTAGACATTCACACACACTTCTCATTTGCAAAAAAATTATAAACATTCTCTCCCTACACTACAAGAAAATTCATAGTTTCCATTTTTACAATATTACAAGTATACAAGGGTAATCAAAGGTATAATCTAAGGTGTTCCAAGTTGGTTTGCAAGTTAGGGTTTCTATTTTAAGCAAGGGTTTTTCAAGATCAAGTTAGGGTTTTCATAATCAAGATTTAGGGTTTTTAAAAGAAATTTAGGTTTAGAATCAAAATCTAGGGTTCCTTTTTAATCATTCACTTTGTAAGCATACTACATTCACTCTTTTGATTTTCATACATATTGATTATGTTCATTCATGTTTCTATACTTTCATTAGGTATTTTTACATATAAACATCTTAATTATAAATTTATATCAACAACTAGTATACATTTATAAACATTTGCAAAGAAATCAAGAACACTACTTACTTATGATTTTAGTCATGTGATTAGGTTTAAATTTCATAAACTAGCTTATTTGATCTTATGATTATTTCATGATATTGTGAAGTGTTGGATGGGATTAGGTTAGTGGATGATTGTGAATTTTGAAAGTGGTTAAAATATATATACCAGTGGATTTGTGGTATGAAAATGGAGTAGAAGTACTTGACGAAAAGTTTATAAAACACCTTTAGGGGCAGCAGGTATATAACAGTACGTTGCGGATTTTTCAACAAGTTAAAACCTTAAAAATATGTTAGTACATCTTAACACGATTCCGTGCATATAAAGAACGCTAAAAACGGACTTAAAACGAATAAGTTATGGCCAAAACTAGATTTGAAACAATACCGGCAAACCAGTTTTTCGGCATAAATCTGGCAGTTTATAATTCGTGTTTTTGAGGGCTTTCGGGTCTGAATCGGCTTGAGTATAAAGCTAGAAACTTGTTTAGAATGATTTTTCGCTACAAGTTCGCGAGTTTTAAGGTCTAAAAGTGTATAGCGGATGAGTAAAACGTAAACAAAGTTGGATTATTTTTCGGCCATCGACATGAAATTTATTGTGCACTATTCACTAAAAATTATTGCTGTTAGGATTTTAAAAATGGGTTTTCGGTCCGTTTGGACAGTAAAAACCTTAAGAAATATTATAGTAACACTTATATAATATTTATACGCGTTTTAAACTTTATAAAATATTATTTTACAACTTAATCGGACCATAAATATATTTTCATTGTAAGTATAATAAAAATAGTAAATCAAACATAATGGGCTATTATTAATTTTTCGGCTATTAGAAAACACTTCGAATGATTATACTTGAGCATTAAAATGGTAACTTAACGTAAACACTATTTTGATTTATTAAAGTTAAACGAAAACTATTAGGTGGTGATATAACGATATAAAATACATTGTTGTATTTATTTCAAGTGCATTATTCTTATCCGACCTATAATTAATTAGGTTGCATTCCGGCTATTTGTGACGTCCCTCTTTGTTGATTGTTACTACATTCGATACTTTCACTTGAGGTGAGTTTCATGGCCCCTATTTTACTTCTTTTTAACTCTTTTGGAGGAGAATACATGCGTATTTATAAACTCGTTTACATACTTGTTTTCATAGTGTACTTACAAACTCGTGTACATACTCGTTTTCATAACTTGTTTACAAACTCGTTTACATGATTGATTCCAAACTCATTTACAAATCTCGTTGCGAATACATTGCTCATTTTACAATTAGACACAAGTGCAATACTTTTCAATTCTTACAGTGATTACGTAGCGTGCCTAAGTAGCGATAACCCACTATGCCCACTATCATGAACTGTTAATTACTTTATGTAAGCACGTGTGTGGTATGTGCTATTTTACACATACCTTTTACCTTGTAAAACGAACCCAAAAGACCAAAAACATAATAAAAATTGCAAATATATGCTTGTTTTTGTGTTTGTGTATGTGCAGGTACGGATATTAAAGAAACGGACTAAATCAAAGACAAAACGGACAAAACCGAACACGAGAAAGAAAGAACGTGAAAAGCCCAGGCTAAAGTTTGCATTTATCAAGGAAAACCCAAGACAAGAGCCTTAAACCCCAAATACACCAAAAGCGTCAAAGAAATAACGCCGTTAGTCCCTAATTCATAAAAGGACTAACGGTCGTTAAATCCTATACAAACAAAACCTAACAACACCCTTTTAAACACTTAACTCCCGTTAACTTAATAAAAATCAATTACCCCAGCCCAAATCCCTTTTCCATCAAAATGGCCCAAGATTAAACCCATGTCAACGTAATAAAAAACCCGGGTCAAACTCCTTGAGTTAAAAAAAAGAAAATGGCTCCAAAGGAGTATTACTGTTTATCTTCACCACAGTTTTAACCAGGGATTAACCATAGGATGATTTAACCCAGCCATGACTGTTAGGGGTCTCAATCACATCACCCCCGCTCCCCTAGTCACACACGAAAAGCATGACTTGTCCACATAACCTACCACGCTGGCGATCCACACTAACCCACACAAGATCAAACGGCCAAGATCAAAAGATGAGATGAAATTGAATATTGGATGGTGGGATTTGTTCCTTGGGCTACACTCAACAAACTACACACAGATAAAGCACACCAAGGCTCCTCAAGGCCTCATCACAGTCCTATAAATAGTGATAGATAGTTAGCTAGAAGTTCGTCCCTAATTTATGCATTAAAATTGGTTTACCAATTTATTTTCATGTAATTTACTATTCAGCACATTTAAATTACCTTGTAATTTCCTTTCAAGTATTGTACTCCTTCAATTTCAATAAATAAAAATTCCAAAAATATTGTCCCATTTCCATTGTTACTGTTTCATTCACACATTTCAATTCACTGTTCCATTCCCTAATTTCTGTCTCATTACCTTCATTGAGATTTGTTAAAGTTTTTTTGAGCTTTGTTGCTTGAAGATTAAAGTTCTTTTGGTTATTGGAAACTTATGGGTTGAATTTGGAATTCGGATTAATAAGCTTTCATAAGCTTGGTATTGGTTGGTTTTTGAAGCTGTTTCAGAAGCAAGGATTAGGGGTGTTAGGATTAGTGTTTAGGTCTACATCAAGTTCTTTGGACCACTTGTAAGCTTTCACTTAAAATTCCAAGTCATTCTTAGCATTTGCTTATTTCAGCTTATAAAAGTGCTTATTTATGCTTTAATGTGTTTAATATTACTTTTCTAAGTGCTTTATAAATCTGTTTTTGATAGTTTTAGATTAGATCTTAGTTTTCATGCTTATGCTTAAAATATGCTAAAAGTCCATTAATAGTTGCATAATCTGTTAAAGTAATGTTTAGGCTTAAATGATGGATTAGATTTGCTAACTAGGTTGTGTATAAGCTATTTAAAGTCTGGTTTAAGAGTTTATGATTTGAAATTTTGTTTTAAAAGCTTAATTTGTCAAAACAGTATCTTAAGGAGTGTTTGGTTTAAGTGTTAATTCATAGTGTAAACTGATTTGGTCAAATAGAGTTTTAGATCTTAGTTTTAAATCATCGTAGGATAATATTATATCAAGTTGTAACCAGTTTAAATCAAGTTTAAAAGGGTTTATATGATTTCAAAAGTAATTTGAGCTTACTGAGTTGATTTATGGATTTTTAGTGGCATAATCTTAGAGAATAAGCTTTAAGTTGATTTGGTGATAGTTTTGAGTTCATTTAGTATTACACTTCAAGTATTATATCTGGTCATTTGAATTTATACACTGCCTCAAGGTTTTGCCAAATTCAAGTTAAGTCTGCTAAGTGAAAATTACAAACAGGTCAAAGTAGTGTTTTCAGTTTAATTTTTCATAACCTTAGTTTATTTCAAAATTGTTTTTAAAATTTGTTTTCAGTAGTTTTTAGGTCAAGTTATAAGGTGGTATAAGCTAGATTCTCATAAGGTTCCATTTGCTTATATTAAATTAAGCTCAAAGTTGGCTTTAAGGACTGTTTGGTTTGAAATTTTAGATAAGGTTCTTATTTGAATTTACTGCTTATAGCTTGTTGATTTTCTCTTTTTCTTGATGAAACTAGCTTATTAGGTTAGGTTTAACTTAGTGGTAGCTTGTCTTGCTTATGTGTTGGCTTATTTTAGCTTTTGTGTTTTCTTAAAATAGTTTAAAAAGCCAAAAAGTAGCAAAGTGTGTATTGTCTGTTTTAAAAGCTAATTTCTAGCATATTTGTTAAGTTTAAAAAAGTTTGTTTTTCACAAAAGTTTTTCCCTTTTAGCTGTTTCACTAATTTTTTGTAAAAAGTTTTAAAAAATTAAAAAAAAACAAAAGGCCACAGGTTCAAACCTGTGACCTCTTGCCTAACACACACACGTCTCATATGCACACAACCACTCGCGCCCTTGGGACCTTTTCAATCAAGTTCCAAACTAGTTTTCTTTTAAACCCTTTTTAGTTTTACTTTTTATAAATAAGTCGTAGTTTAATCCTAGCTTTTTAGGGCTTTTTGTTTCAGCTTATTTTTAGCTAGCGTTTTTATAAAATCAGTTTTACTGTTTTACACTTTCTATGATTTTCCAGAATTTTAAGAGTTTATTTTCTAATTTTAATCATTTTCTTTTCTTAAAAACTTTAAAAAATCATAAAAAATAGAAAAATAATCAGAAAAATAAAATTCTTTTTTATAAAATTTTCTTTTATCATTTTCTTGATTTAGGAATTAAATTTGCTTCCGTAGGACTTTATTTTACTATACTTGCTTAAATGTCGCGTTTCTTTAATTTCCCGTTTACAATTTTACATTCTCGTATTTTAATTTTTAATTGTCTTATATGTTTACGTGCTTTTCCTGTTTTATTCATTTTTATTAGTAGTTATAGAAACCAATTCAAAAATCTTTGAAACCATTCAAAACGTGCGATCACGAACTTAGCCGATTCTCAATTCACGCTTCGTCGAGAGAAAACAACCCGGGAGGTTTTTGAGACAACTTTGGTTAAAAGTTTGTTTCTTGAACCCGACGGAAAATACTTACTATACTATTATTTGATCTAATCCTTATATACTTATATATTATATTATATATATAGTGTGTTCGGACGACCGTATCAGCCACCATGATAGTATCTTTCAACTCCACATCGGCCTGGAGCTCAATCATTTCTCTAGCATAACTTGACTTACCCCATGATTGCATGCACATGTCAGATGTATAAGAATTAAGCATCAATAGAGTATCAAGTTTAGTAGTAATGACACTCAAACCATCCTCGCTAAATGTCCTAAGAGGGACACCATGGGGTTTAACTCAAACCGGAACATTACCAACATTTCTTTTATAATAAGTTCACGTCCGGGTTCCACTTTTTCAGAATAAGTGGATTATTATGAATAAACAAAGGACCTTCAAGCATTGCATCCAAGCCATCCTTTGAGTTAAATTAGAATAAAAATAACCCGTTAGACGAGTTAAGCATTGATTTAACTTGTCCATATTTACTCCAAGTGTTTCTAACATAGTTAGCAACAACGGGATAGGCCATTCACTTTCTCAAAAAGAAACCATAAGCCGTATTCTCAAATTGTTCGCTAATAGATCGAATAGACTCTAAAGGGACAGTTACATCAACCCTGTTTCTCGCCGGTGTAATTAAAGTGCGGAAATTCACACTTTTCCTAGCAGTAGGCGACACATTCCTACTTGGTTCTCCCGTAACTACTTTGGCAAACAAAA
>BQNB010048867.1:0-35862 GCA_026074375.1 Tanacetum coccineum
GTTTCCCTAAGTAGCGATAACCCACTGAGCCCATTATCAAGAACTGTCAATTACTAGATTGTGAGCGCGAATGTTGTAAATAGATCTATTTGGGATTGACATCCTCGTTTGGGTGAGTACCGCTCACTGTGCCGGTTTGCCTGACAACAAACGTATACCATGTCGGATTTGGGATGTTGCGGATTAGAACATCATTCACGGGCAATGTTGGCAATTTATTGCATCCATACATGTCGAGCTTCAGTGTCATGAGCTTAGAAAAACGTAATTACTTTTTATGATGTTTGCATCTGTTGCTTAATCATACACTTGGAAATCTTGCGGTCCTGCTATTGATTTACATAAACCTATGAATTCACCAACTTTATGTTGACGTTTTAAGCATGTTTTTCTCAGGTCAATAAGGCACAAGGTGCCAAGATACATTGGGGGTCACTCTTTGGAGAGTCAGTACTAAAGATTTGGGGCATATTACATTTTGAGAACATTTGTTATAAACCGAAATCTTTACTTATATTGTCGAACAATTTAAAGCCATGAGCTTATGTAATGAACAAGTATTTTGTTAATCTAATGTATCTTTTTAAAATGACACGTTTAGTGGTCGTTCTCATATCTTGTGGTATTGATCTATGAAGTAACGCCTTCGGATATTCAATATTCCGCTGCCACCCAGATTTGGGGGTGTTACAATTATAAGGGTTATTTAAGTAAAGAAGATTAGGGTTTTCTTGTTTAAGTTTAGAGTTTTATTGGAAGTATTTTGGGATAAATACTTGTGTTAAGCTTGTGTTATCATCTTCATTCATCATCTTGAGGTCTACTATAAACCCTAACCTCTTCAAATTATTAGTTTCATGTTCTATATAATTGCTATGTAGTTAATCATCACCTAGGTTTATTTTATAAAGTTTATAAAATAATTACACACTTGATAAATTCGAATCCTATTTTGTTCAATGGTAAAAATGATAATAAAAACATAAGAATATGCTTTACTTATGGATTTGCAAGCAATTGATAAATTTATATAATTTATGTTTATATATTTATTAATATAGTTTATACAAGTAAATGAATGTAATGGACATGTTCTTGGACAAACTTTGACTATACATGATGGACACAATTTTAAGGACTCAATGTATATCAAAGATATGTTATTACATAAATTAAAGGACTTGTCGCAAATTAGATAAGTTAAAAATTTATAAAAACAAGTTTATACACTTTTAATTAAAAACTTAAAAACCTACTCTTTTAAATCGTGAAATAAAACATTTATTTTATATTTTATAAAAATAGTACATCTCATAAGGATCGTAAGCATATAAAGAACTCGAAAATCCGAATTATAACGAAGAAGTTATGATATTTACAAGATTATACGTAAAAGTGTTTTTATAAAAGTATTTTTATAAAAACTACATATTTTTCGAATCTTATAGAAATGTAGACTCATTTTTCTGTTAAAGTAAAACTTATGGGGATTTCAAAACTATTAAGTACACCAAGAATGGATTTAAAACAAAGAAGTTATGTTATTTACAAATTTACGATAAAAAATATTTTTATAAAAGTAATTTTACAAAAATATGTTACTGTTCATAATAGTGAGTTGTTGGAAAATATTTTTCTTAGATAGAACTTTTAATTACGAAGACGTGGACATAAGAATCACTAAAACCCGAATTAAAACGAAGGAGATATGATTTTTATACGATTTCAATAATTAAAATTTATAAAAAGTATTTTTATAAATTTCCACTTACGGTTACTGTTCATAACAGTACATACAAATACAATGAATGTAATATTTGATTAGATTTTTCAAATACGATTCCATACATATAAAGAACGTATAAAACGGAGTTAAAACAAAAAAGGTATAAGATTTATAAGACCTTATGCACTATTTTTATATTTGTGCACTATTTTTGTAAAATCAATTAAACTAATTATATAATATTATTATATAATTACATAAAAGTGTTAAAACAATTATTATTTATAATCGATCAATTGTTGGACAAATATAACATTTTTACAAATACAAATACATGAACGTTTGTTTTACAAAGTACAAATTTAAACAAATATGTTTAGGTGGTGATGTAACTATATAGGATTATATGTTGTGTTAGTTATTCAAAGTACATGGTACTCATACGACCTATATTTAATTAGGTTGTATTTCCCCGGCTAGTTGTGTCGGCATTTGTTGATTGATTTCTCATACACTCCTATCACTGATTAAGGTGAGTTTATAGCCCCATGTTTTACTTGTTTTACACATATTTTTGGGGTGAGAACATGCTTGTTTGCAAATTCATTTACATGGTTGATTCAAACTCATTACATGTTCATTTACAACTCGTTTACAAATTGATTTACATACTCATTTACATATCTCACGATGAGATACAATACTTGATTTCATTTTTGGACGCAAGTGGACATTTTAAACTTGATTACGTGTTTGCCTAAGTAGCGATAACCCACTGAGCCCACTATCATGAACTGTCAATTACTGGATTGTAAGCGCGAATGTTATAAATAGATCTATTTGGGATTGACATCCCCGTTCGGGTGAGTCATGCTCACTGTGCCGGTTTGCCGGACAACGGACGTATACCATGTCGGATTTGGGATGTTTCGGGTTGAACATCATCACGGGCAATGTTGGCAATTTATATTGCAAGTCATACATGTCGAGCTTCAGTGTCATGAGCTTAGGGAAACGTAATTGCATTTTGTGATAGTAGTATGTGTTGCTATATCACGGGGAAAATCTTGTGGTCCACACTACTTTTACTGAACGTCACTGATTGGTAAACACTTTTTATGGTACTGCGAGTGAAGCAGTGGACAATACATTCATTTGATCCTAAATTTACAAGTACATTTTGGGATATTGTGTACATCACAATTTTCATACATACTCTTTGAACAATTGCGGTCCAACTTTCATACGTACATTTTTGTGACTATTCTCATATCTTGTGCTATTAATCAATGATGTAACGCTCCTGGAGACATTATTTCGCTACGACCCCATTTGGAGTGTTACAGATTGGTATCTATAGCCAAGGTTATATAGAACCAGGTCAAATGTTTTTACTTGGACTATAATTGTTTTCAAACATTGCATCATACAAAAGGGTTTTCACGTGACATACAATCAATAGTTGTTGCATTAGTTGGTCATACTAGATTATGTCATGATTGATATACATGTTATAATATACTATGTATCATTACTAAAAAAGGGTCTTATTTGAACTTATTTAAGTTACTTTTGTTTGTCCCACAGATACAGTCATGTAATCAGATGAAGCATCGTCTAAGGTTACTTATACATCCATCTCGAGTTATTACGAGGAGCCGTCTGACAAAGGTTCTCCAAGAGTAGTCGTATACGGATACGATGGACTCCCCATGCATCCGGTAGACCCACCATTATCGGACTACGTGTCTGGCCCTGAAGAGCCAGAGCAGGCACCGTTGTCCACTGAGTTACGTGCCGAGACCAAAGTCCCCAAGTAATTAGCCCAACTGATGATAAGGTTCAACTGTTTGATTCACCCCCATAGGCCCAATCTCTTGGGTTACATTGCTGATCTCTGACGCGAAAGAGGGATCCGGAGGATGAGTCAGAGTATGGTCTCGTTGACTATCCGACTGACAGAAGAGATGATGATGATGACTCTTTCTGGGGATGAGTCGGTGATGAGAGATTGAGGAGGAGGACTCTGATGAGGAAGAAATATGAGGGAGCACCTAGCCTTATGCCTAAAAAGACTCAACTAACAACTGCTGGATGCTTCTCTAGTTGTGGACCTTGTCCCCTCCGCTGAAGAGACAAAGCCATTCAAAACTGATGAGTCTGCAGCGGCACCACCACTACCACCTGCATAACATACCACTGCTATGATGTCTATCCGAGCTCAGACACCGATACCAATTCCGTTTTTTTTTTTTTTGGAAAAAGGCAAAGGTCGAATAGACCTGCTGCCATACTACACCACCACCATCTCCAATCACTTCATTGTTATCACCACTTCCTCAGATAACATTACTACCATTTCCTGTACCATCACCACTTACTACTAGCCCTACTTACGCTAAGGCACCTTTGGGCTTCTGGGCAGCTGAGATCAGGTTGAGGGTTGCATCACCACTACCATCACCTACATTACTACCCACCCATCACCCACTACCATCACCACTATTACCACCACTAGTTGATCGTAGGGAGGACATTCCCGAGGCTGACATACCGCCTCAGAAGAGGCTATGTTTGATTGCTCCTATACCTAGGTTTGAGGTGGGGAAGAGTTTAGCAGCTGTTGCTACCAAACATCCTGGTTTGGAGGCTGCTCGCACTACTAACTATGATTTTGCCGACATGGTAGATGACGCTCCTAGACGTCATGTGCCTAGGGAGGTCGGATATGTTATTACTGACACTTGAGATGCGTTAGTAGATGCTATTCAGGAGGGAGCACCGACGACCCTAGAAGGGGTCAATGCTAGAGTGACTGAGCTCGCTGAGACTAATAAGCGAGACACTCAGGATCTCTATGCACATTTGGAGGATGAACAGACATCTGAGCTTAATTGTCAGACAAAGTTTGACATATTTGATTGAGGATGGACAGTTTGCTAGCAGCAGTTTATGATGATAGAGACGAGGCCCGATTTTTCCCTAGAGGCTTGGCACAAGGCTATGGGCTGCATCATAGCAGTTCACTCAAGCTTTAAGCAATATAGAGCCTCACAACTCAGATATAGGGTCTTCGCATCAGTTTCGCCAAGAGGCATTGACAGTGACGCTTGGTTCTAGGTTTCATCCCTACAGGCTAGTTGATATCAGCTCTCGTAGATTCAAGGCACTACAGGTAAGAGATCCAGCTCATGTAAACAACCCAGAGGAATGCAAATATAATAGATGCATATGATTTACTTTCTAAGTCATGTTAAAACTAACATTATGTTTAGCCTGCTAGTATTATGGGTTAATTGCCCAACTAGCACGATGGTAGGAATTGTTATTATTATTCATATTTTATATCAAACTAACATGTATGTTCCAGGTTCTATATGGAATAGATTGTATAATGCATGTCTTTTGTGATCTTATATTTTACTAGTAATACATCTCTTGTGTTTGTGATCTCATTTATTTACTGGTATATTATCATGTCATCTCACTTTGATTGTACGTATCCACTGTAAGATGTGATCTCATTATTATTATGTTTATATGTCATGTCGCGTTTAGATTTATGAAATCTAACGTGTATTAATATTTTCTGTGATTTGAAGAAAAAGGCTGCAAGAAGAGGACCAAAACTAGAACCACCCTTGGCCACTATTGCCGACTGCGCCACTAACCACCACCACCTTCACCACCCCAATGGACTGATGCTACCATCAGGAACTGATAAGCCTAAGGCAAGGCTAATGTGTTTGGCTTAGGCGACCCAATCCAAAGAAACACAAACCTCAATGATAATGGAAAGCCATATTCTGGAAGTGGTATTACAAGCACCTGTGTACCCTACTCGTAAGCCTACAGTGACTTCACAAATGTCAACCACTATGAACTTCAGGCACAGAAGTGATTTGTATGGTCTAACTCAATGGATTGAAAGAAAGAGTCTGATTTCCATATCAGTTAACTGTGCGGTCAAGAATCAAGTCAAGTGTTACTACTTGCACCTCAATATGGAATTGCCTTAACATGTTGGAAACACCCATGTAAGACAGTTGGTCATAGAGTGCCGCTAACGGTAAATGGCCTTGGAAGAGACAGTTATAGAAAATGTGGACAACTATTACTTAGTCCTTAAAAAAAGTTCAAAAATTAGAGATAGAGAGCTTGGAATCAAAAGGATAAGGGTCCTGACTTGGCTAGTTATACCCAATGTTTTCCCAGAACTAGCATTGATGGTGTGGAGGATGTTCCCCGAAGAGTCATATGTAGTTGAGAAGTATTTGGTGGATTACTGATATTGATCTAAGTGAAATGTGGATGGTCTACCATACCCAAGACGATGGAGGAGGCTATTGAAATGGCAAACAATCTAATGGATCAAAAACATCATACGTGTGCTGAGTGTCAGAATGAAAACAAAATGAAGCAAGATGATGACTCTGGAAACAACCAGAACCAACAACAATCAAACATGAGGCAGAACACTGACAGGGCTTACACAGCTAGCCTAGTGAGAAAAGGGAGTATAGTGGAATCTCTGCCAAAGTGTTCCAAGTGCAACTACCACCATAATGGTCCGTGTGCACCGAAGTGCCATAACTACAACAAGGTTGGCCACCTGGCTTGGGATTGTAGGATTTTCTGGTAATGCTAACACGTTAACAACCAAAGAGCAACTGGGGCAAATTAGAAGGGTACCAGTGTATAATGAGGTCTCCAGGGGCATTTAAGAGAGAATAGTCCAAAGCTAATGAACAAAGAACATGTGTGTAATTCAATGCTGCCAGCAAAGTTATAATGAGGTGGTGCAATGCGGGACAAACGCCAGACTCAAATGACATCACAGGTACGATTCCTTCTAACAACCGTTATGCTTCTAACTTATTTTGATACTAGTATAGATAGAAGTTTTGTATCTAATTACATCTAGCTCCCTAATTAGATATCAAACAAAATAAAGACCAACTACATTAGACCATTATTATGATGTTGAACTAGCTGACAGGAAGATAATTAGGATAAACACTATCATTCAGAGGTTGTACATAACTTCTTTACACCTCCATTCATTATCGACTTAATGCCCGTAGAAACTTGAATTTTCGACGTTATAAATGTAATGGGGGGGGGGTGGATTGGTTGGCAAAGTACTATGTTGTCATTGTTTGTGATGAGAAACTCGTTCGTATTCCCTGGGGAAATGAAACCTTAATCGTTCGTGGTGATAGAAGCAACCGGGGATACAAGACTTGTCTAAACATCATCTTGTGCACTAAAACACAGAAGAACATACTAAAAGGATGTCATGTGTTTTTGGCACATGTCACTACAAAGTAGACTGAAGACAAGTCGGAGGAGAAGTAACTTGAGGACGTGCTAATCCCGTTCAAGCTTTTCCAAAAGTATTTCCCGAAGACTTGCCGACATCCAACCGGCTCAACAAGTGGAATTCCAGATCAATTTGATACCTGGTGCTGCACCTGTAGCACGAGCACCTTATCGATATAAGCTACTACTGAGATGAAATAGTTGCTCAGAGCAACTGCAAGAACTACCGACAAAGGCATCATAAGACCTAGTTCCCACCTTAGGGAGGCTCCTTCTGTTTGTTAAAGAGAAGGGATGGGTCCATTTTTTCGAATAGAGGCAAACGACACGCGAAATGAACAAGCTAACATGAAGAATCGTTATCCACATCCGAAGATTGATGATTTATTTAATCACTTCAATGATCGATTATCTACTCGATAGATCGATTTTTTGAGAATAGGATATCATCAGTTACCAGTTCGGAGAAGGAGACATTCTGAAGACCGCTTTTAGGACTAGTTATGATCATTATGAATTTCAAGTTATGCCATTTGGTTTGAAAACTCATCGACAGTATTTATAGACCTCATGAATCGGGTGTGCAAGCCATATTCAGATAAATTTATGATTGTCTTTATTGACGATATCCTCATCTACTCGAAGAACAAGGAAGAACATGAAGAGCATCTTAAGATCATCTTAGAGTTGCTAAAGAAAGAGGAATTGTGAGTCCCAAACTGAATAGATCTCTGCAGCCTATTAAGGATGATAGCCAAGATGTATAAATACAGTTTGACTATATAGAAACACTGACTATGAATACTATGGGTTAATGCGGAATCTTAACAACAAGTACTACGAAGAACATGAAAAACTAAATAATAAATTTCTATAAACAGCTTTGAGTGATTACAGATTACTAACTATGAGATATGATTTTGTATGAGATATATTAAGCTCTTCTCTAACTATGCCAAGAGGGATCCTTTTATAGACCAAGGATAAACCCTAACAGGTTTACAAAACGCAAAAAGATAATACTATTATTTTCCTAAAATATCTCATACATATCACTTTAAACGGTACTAAACTAATAAATCACTGTCGTGTCACTAAAGTTAGGAAAACGTAATTCCCAACAATCATCCTTTAAACATGAATGTTGAACTCTTTTAACTTCATGTTTCTTCAGATTTATCTTCTTTAGCTCATAGAGGATGTATCCAAACACTTTAACATTTCTTGATCTTTTAAACACTATCCATCTTTAGCAGCAACTTTGTCTTCTCAGAAACACAGCAACATCTTTTCAGCAACAATCCAACTAAGTTGGCTTTGTTGTTTTTGGCAAACTACCAGCCATTAATGGATTTGATGTTCCTTTACCAGTAGTCGTTTACTCTGGGATAGTTAACTCTTCATTTAAAAACATGGTAAGTTAATTACCATAACAGTATTGGTAACATCAGTCAACCATCAACGGAATTGATTTGTCTTTACCAAATACCGTTTGCTTTTGGACCTAGCCAATGCTTCATTTCCATAACATGGTGCATTGATAAACCATATAGTTTTTAGCAAACTATCAGCTATCAACAGATTTGATTAGTCTTTACCAAGAACTGTTTGATCTTGGACTAGCCAACTCTTCACCAATGAAGCAAGGTGAGTTGAGAACCTTACAATTTTTGGTAAATTGTCAACCATAAACGGGTTTGAGAAGTCTTTACCATAAGCCGTTTGCTTATGGACTAGCCAGTTCTTATGCCTGTTAAGCATGGTAAACTGATGACCATTTGTTGTGTGGTTTTGACACCAACACTCAAAGATCCTCCTCATCTCCATCAGAGTCTTCAGGTTCTAACTCTGCAAGTAGCTTCTTGACAAATCTAATCAACTCTAATGCCATAGTACTGTCTTCTTCAGATTCTAACTTTAATTCCAGCATTTTCAACAGTACTTTCTTTCTCAAAGGATACTTCTTCTCTACTAGCATATGAATGACTAATCATGCCTCAGTCACTAAAGTATGTACCCTTGAAGAACCATGTAGCTTCCAACTCACTATATTCCAATCCTGCTATGATTGCCAAAACTTATCTTCATCATCTGGGTTAAACATAATCATCAAATCTCCCCAAAGTACTCTATCAAATCCTTCAGGTATCTCATCTTGATATCTGTCCATCACCAGTTGATATACAACATTCAAATCATCTCTATCAAATATGGAAAGTACCCTCATCAGAGTACTAAAGTATCTCTTTTGTCCATTGCTTCTAATCACCACATTTTGATTAATCTCCTCTAAGTGTTCAGCTTTATCAACCTGTGGTTTAGTTCCAAGACACTTTGTTTTCCATTCTTTGATAGGATACTTCCTGTCAAGTATTTCATAATCTACTTCTTTTTCCTTATCTGGAGTTTTGTTAAATGTAATCTCAGCTCATCATTCTCTTTCTTACTATCATCCTCAGAAGTGTTCTGTATGAATCTTCTTTTTCTTGACTTCATCTTTTTCCTAGTACCAAGTTTTCTCTTTCTGGTACTTTCTTCTTCTTTATTCTCCTCCTTGACTTCTTCTTTACTCTCCTCCTTGACCATTTCATTCTTAGAGGAATCAATTCCTTTTTCATTCATCTTTTTGATCAGTCTTTCATCTTCAGCAGACCCAATAGAAATGAAATCTTCATCTGACCTCTTTATCTTTTCATACAGAGCTTGTATTTCCTCAAACTTCTTGGTTTTCAATTCAGAATGCTTGAAGTTTCCTACATGCTTCAAGTAGGTCATCATTTGATTTCTCAGTTGATTCTTGGTAGGTGGTATGTTCCTGATAGCTTCTGATCTTTGTTGAGCAAGGAATTTTCTTTGAGCAGCAATTGTGTCATGAAGGAACTTTGCTCTTTCTTCTATTGTAAATTGCTCTCTTTCTTCTTCTTGAAGCTTCTCAGCAAGAAGTCTATCTGCCTTAATTCTTTCCTTTATGTCATCATAATTTCTTATGAGAGCTTCATTGGTAGCTTTTTCTTCAGCTAATCTGTTTCTTTCTTCTTTACCTTCCCACCCTTCTTGTATTTTTCTAGCCATCTCTTCATCACTTGCAAGCTGTTTAAACTTCTTCTCAGCTTCAGGAATACCATCAGATTCATCCTCCTCTTCTATTTTCTTCTTTTCTTTGTCTTTTGGATCAATTTTTGTAAGAGGCTTTAATGTTAGAAGTGATCTTGTAGAGGTAGGCCCATGTCTGTCAGTTTCTTCAATATCCTTCAACTCTATACCTTTCTCCTTCTCTCTTAAAACTGCTTTGGCTTGACTCATGTTGAGAATAACCTTAGCTATTGTTTCATCATCTCCAAATATTGTAGAAGTAGGTGGTGGTTGAGTAGTTTGAGTAACACTTCCTTCTTCAGTATGATCATCAGTACCTTTCCTTTGCTCACCAGTACCTTTAATTTGCCTGTCAGTACTAACTTTGGATCCGTCAGTACTAACTATTGGTCTGTCAGTACTAACTTTCTCCTTGTCAGTACTAACTTTCTCCATGTCAGTACTAAGTACATCTTCAGTACTAAGTACATCTTCAGCATACTCCTTCTCTTCACCCACTATAACTCTTGTCCTCCCCACATTTTGAGCATTCTTAGTTTCCATATGATCAAGTGTATCTTCAGGAATCTCATCAAATAGAGGATCTCTTTGGACTAAAGGTTCACCTTTAGCAAACTTTTTCCCCTGTTTGGATACAGACTCTTTGTGCACCCATTGTCTCATTGAGGATCTCTTTCTTGCCAATCTTTGCTTCAAGGAGACACTTTGCATCCATGCTCTGTGGTGTTTGATTACATGTTTAGCTTGCTTCTTGAGCTTTTTGATCTGAGCCTTTAAGTGTTGTATTTCTTTGGCTTGATCTGAAACCTATGCACATAAAGAGAGACAAAGATCATAGACACTTTGGAGTATCATTTCACCCTCATTCCCTGAAAGGGATTTATCATTGGATGAATGACCTCCAAGATTCCCACCAGAACTTTCTGGAATAGAATCAGGAATGATAGTAGAAGGTAAAGGTCTAGGGGATGGGTCAGTCTGTGGCTCAATAGGTACTTAACTAGTGTGAGCAGGAGATGAGTCTGTCTTTGGCTCAAGAGGTACTTCACTAGTGTGAGAAGGAGAGGGTGTAGGTTATGCTTCAGATGGTTTTTCTGAAGGAGCACCCTCATCCTCAGTTGGTTGTACCAACATAGAAGCAAATAAAGGGGTGACTTTCCCACTGAATAAATCTTGGATAATAACAAACTTTTTTCTTTGCATCCTAGGTGTCGCATAATACCATCAAAAATTAATTTAGAAAAATTATATCTTTGATTAGTTGTTAAGCAAAATTAATGTTATGGCAAATATTCTGTGGAATTTGATCCCAAAAAGTGCTTTTAGACACTTTATGCAGTGATTTCATGGTATGAAAAAAGAAATCTCCCAATGGGGTGAAAACATGCTTGTTAATTGTTAGATAGTTTAGGTCCCCACTCATACCCCCATTAGTTAATAGCATCAAATATTGCCTGATTAGCTATGAATGTATCCCATCAGCATCATTAAAAAGAAGATCACTTCTTATTGATGCCTCTGAGATAGACACAGGCTTGCCAGCTACTTTGGCAGTAATATACCTAACATTGGTGATTAGTTTGGATTTAGCAGACATCCAAAATTGTTCAACAAATGTAGTAGAGACTACAGGACTTACAGTGAGAGCATAGTGAATGGAGCTTCGCGTAAGAAAGCTGATAATCTCATGAAACTTTGTTTCCCATTTAGTACTTTTCCAGTATGCGCATTGTTCGTGTTTTTGGGCATGATTCAAGAACGGCCTACTTAATGAATTGAGAAGCGAGATGGTAAAAGATTTGGGGAAGAAAGTATTTGAGAGTGAATATGTAAGTGAACTGTGAAATTGAGATGGGTTTATATAGGTTTAGCAAACCTAAAATCAATGAAACCGTTTCAATTTACACTTTGTACCCTTGGCGGTATTTTCTTCAACGTCTCTATAGCGGTACTATCTTTGCCCAACAGTACTAACTATGCACTGTCGGTACTAACTTGTGTCATCTAAAAAAAAAAATTAATAAACAAGTGTGGCAACAACAATACTTCAATACCATCTTCATCTCTTCCCAATGACTCTTGAAAACCCAATGAAATTCTTGAAATTCGTTACTGATTTAAAAATGCTTCTGCATACTAAACACTTCATACAAACTATACAACAAATCATATTGCCTCCCCTTAACGAATGCAGCTTATGGATTGATCATCCCAATAGTAACAACCAAGAACCGGAACCTACTAACATCAAATGGCTTGGTTAGAAGATCAGCTACATTATCATCAGTGTGGATTTTAAGCACCTGTATAAGTTTCTTCTCATAAGCATCCCTTATGAAGTGATGCCTAATGGCAATATGCATACTGGATTCTTTACAATGCATATTGTACTTTCATTATCAATGTAGATCTTTGTGTTCATGAAATTGAACCCATAGTCTAACATTTGATTTTGAATCCACAAAACTTGCCCACAGCAATTTGCAGCGGCAACATATTCTGCCTCTGTAGTAGAAGTAGCCACAATGGTCTGCTTTTTGCATTGCCAAGAAATAAGTCTCCTGCCAAGAAATTGACAACCTCTTGTTATGGATTTCCTGTCAAGATTTGCTCCGGCATAGTCACTATCTGAATAGGCTTCCAGGTCAAATGAGGACACTCTAGGATATCAAAGGCCCAGTTTTGGTTTGCCCTTTAGATACCTAAAGATTAAATTCTCCTTGGCAGCACTTAGGATAGAGTTTTTAGAGTGACCTGAAAACCTAGAACAAGCACAGACTGCAAAACATAAGATCAGGCTAGAAGTCAAGTCATAGTCATTAAAGAAACCAATCATGGATTTTAAAGTATGACATCCACATTCACTTGGCTTCTCCTCATCATTGACTAAAGGCTTCTGTGTATCAATTGGTGTATAGCAGTCTTAAACATTGACAAAGTCAAAAGTCTTCTGGATTTCTGCAACATATTTATCCTGGCTTAATAAAGATACCATTGCTTTTTGTTTAACTTGTAATTCAAGAAAGAAGGTGAGCTCTCCCATAGAAAATCATTGAAATCTACTCTTCCCATTAATGCCTCAAATTCATCACACCAAGAATTTCTTTGTAGAACCAATATGTATATCTCATATAAACTTGTACTATTATGATATCTTGTTTGTTCCTTCTTAAGGTAAAGAGTCTTGCAATAGTTCCTTTTTGTCTACCTTGCTCTCACAGAAAGTAGCTAAAAGTAGGCATACAAGGTCTAGGAGCTTGGTGTAACCAATTGAGAGCTTTCAGCCACTTTGTAAACCTGTCTGAGGATATTTTAGGATCTAGAAAACTTGGTGGTTGAGACACATAGACCTCCTCATCAATTTTGCCATAAAGGAAGACACTTTTTACATCCATTTGATAGGACTATAAAGCCATGTAAGAGGCTAAAGGCTTAAAAAAAGATCTAATGCTTTTCAATCCCTGGCCACAAGAGCAAAAACTCATCATAATTATCCCTTCCTCTTGGCCTAGGTCATCGAGCAACTAACTTGCTTATTATTTCTGATCCCATAAACTCCTCTCTCATCCTTCTTATTTATATAAACCCATTTTGTTCCAACTTGCTTCTTCCCATACGGCAAATCTACAAAGAATATAAGACTTTCGAAATCTTGAAACTGCCTAGCATTTTCCTGCATAGGCTTCAAACCCAAACTTTCATCTTCAAGTGTTCAGAGATTCTTCTGGTTTATTTTGAGACAAGAAACAAGAAATAAAACAAACGATGAAGTCCTTATGATATTTTCCTTTTGGCTTTTGAAATACTTAAAAAACGCATGGGCGCCAGACACTTTTAGTCTCTTTACTTCTTGTTGAAACTATGATTGTGGATCTCATAAGAAATTAAAGTTGAAGGAAGAATAGAGTAAATTCCTTGATGTGGAATAGGGACTTACTTCACAACAGTTTCTAAATTTGTGAAGTCAGCCACTTCACCCTCATCATCATAAGATGAATTGTCAAAAATATCAGCAGTAGGATGTTCATAATATGTCCTCAACGTGCCAGGTATGTTGGAATAATCTTGTTCAGGATTGGTTGGATCAGGAAAGGATAATCCCATTATCAGGACTGGCACATTACTAATGGTGTGCTTACTGTATTAACTAATGTAAGTACTGCTTAGCTCTAGCAGCTCCTGCTTGTATAAGCAAATTCTTTAGTTTCTTGGCACATCCTTCTGAGAGCTTCTAGCATGCATCATTAGCTCTTTTCTTGATCTTTAGTTTTTCAAGTTCATCAAATAATACTTGATCTTTCCTTTGCTACTGGCTTCTCATCTGTCTTTAAGTCAGGATGTTTGTTAGATGCTTCACCTGCATCCTTTGCTGTTGATCTCTTGATTGTTGAAGAATAAGAAGATCATATAGGCAGTACAAAAGTCGTCGGAGCAGATTCCATCCTCTTTTTCTGAATCACTCTGCATCATATTATTGATAACACCCCTAAAAATGGGTCGCAGCGGAATATGGGTTGGAGAGTGTTACTTCATAGATCAATAGCACGAGATATGAGAACGACCTCTATATGAGTCGTTTAAAATTTGTGTATAAATACATGGGTTTGAATAGGACTTGTTTGTTACAATAGCCGAGCTTTAAATAGTTCAATCCATGAAAAGCAAAAGATTTTAAGACATAACAAATATTCCCAAAATGTATGATCATAAATCTTTATAGTAATGAATCCAAAATGATGACCACCAAGGTATCCTTGTGTTCTCGTACCTTATTGACCTGAAGAAAAACATGATTGTTTAAAAACATTTCAAATAAAAGTGCGTGAATTCAACAGGTTTTGTCAAGTATTTAAAATAGGACACAAGATTTCCAAAGTAAGACATGTTAAACTTATCAATATATTAAAAGTAATTACGACGTGCACTAAGCTCATGACAGAAGCTCGAACATTATTTGTATGCAATTTAAATGCACTAAATGTAGCCCATGTAGATGTTCAACCCCGCAAACATCCAAATTGTTCCAACATGTATACGTTCGTTGTTTTCAGTACTGTCGAACGCTGATGAGCGCTCTCACTCCGAACGGGGCATGTCAATCCTAATAGATCTATTCATCAACATTCGCGCTCGCTAACTAGCTCAATTGACAGTTCATGATGGTGGGCAAATAGTTACTTAGGCCAACTCGTAATATGTTTTAAAAAGTACTTGCTGTTCACAGGTAAAAACAATGCTGTTTCTCAGTCCCCAAGTTGTAAAAACAATACTAATTGTATAAAAAAGCGGGGCTTTGAACTCACGTAAAGTGAATGTTTGATTATCGTAAATCAAGTAAGTGAATCGTCTCGGCAATTCAGAATGCAACCTAATTATATTATAGGCCGTATGAGAATAATGTACTTCCATTATAATTAAAACATCACATGTCGTATAATTACACCACCACCTAATAGTTTTTATTAATTCTTTAAAAGTTTGAATTAATTATTAACCCGTGCTTCGTTAAATTAAAGTATATATACTTGTACTCGTAAAGAAAATATTGTTTTTATTTATCTAAGTAATCATTTGTAAAATGGTCATGATGTATAAATGAATATTTCATTATTATAATTTTAAATGTTTCATAAAAGATTGTATAAAATAAAAGTCATATATGCGCAAGCGAGTTTAAAACTTAATATCTTTATCGTTTCGCTTCGATTTCATACGTTTTCTTATGTCCACGTCTTCTCGTATTAAAATCTATATCATTAACTTATCTATATTTATAGGTTTAACCTTTTTTTTTTATGCATTGATACAGTAACTTTTACTGTTCATCACAGTTTATATAAACTATTTTTATAAAACTAATTATATGTAACTTGTTTAAATCAGATTCGTTCGTTATAGTTCCGTTACTCGAAGATCCTTATGTCCTTGGATTAGTATTAACGAAAAATTATCAAAATTATTATATTTTAAAATTTAATTCAATGATATGAACAGTCGTTTTTACGTTATAACAGTTTATAAAAATTGTTTTCCATAGGAATTATTTATATTATCTTGTAAAATCAGTAACTTGTTCCGATATATTTCCGTTTTTGAGCTCTTTATGTCCGTGGGTTCGTCAGTAAGGAAATTTTATCAAAAATTACATTTTATGCGAATTTTTACCTCCGCTTATGAACAGTAACTTTACTGTTCTCACAGGTTTATATACATTATTTTTAAAAAGTTAAATATATATATACATTGTAAAATCCGTAAACTTGTCTCATTTAATTCCGTTTTTCGAAGTTCCTTCCATGCTACGATCCTTGTAAAGAGCACTTATTTTATTACATATATAAAATATATGGTTTATAGTTCGAATCCTAAACACTAGAATAAAAATAAAATTAGGTGTTTTAATTAAACCAGTTAGTTTACAATCCTTTTTATTTAAGAACCTTGCACCATTATTTTTACCAAGTATTATTACTATATATCTTACATGTAGATAGTCCTTCTAATTGTCCATTAATTTGTCCATCTGAAAACATAAATAATTTATATAACTTAAATGTAAACTGAATCTAGGTGGTGATTGAACATATGCAACAAGTATGTATTAAATAGGAATAATGAATGTAGGCATTGAATACTTTGAAATAGACCTTTATTGAGACAAGTCAGGATGATGAACACAAGATGTAAACCCAAAATCAGCGTCAAAATCAAAAACCCCAATCAAGAAATATTAATTATGTTTTTTGAATATTCAATTGGTTTAAACCCGAATCCAGCTTGCCCCACCTTGGTATACCTTAGGTAACCTTAGAATGAACACTTGAACACTTGGATTGCCTTGAATGCAAAATTAAAATGAAACCCTAATTGTTATATGTGTGTCGTGAGTTTAGGGCTCAAAAGAGAGGGTTCTTGGTTTGATTTGTTTGTAGAAAGTGTAAGAGTATAATGGTGAACCTAGGGCTTTCTTTATATAGTACAAGCAAAACCCTAAACAAGCTTAATGAAACCATGGGAGTATAAATGGTTTAAGGACAATGTTGTAAGAGCTCTCCTCCTCCCTAGGAGGAGGCCACGGCTCAAAGGAGGGGGAGTACAAGGGATGGGACAATTACTAGAAACATGGGTCCAAGTACAACTTATGTAAGATATAACATGTGTAGGAAAAGATTTAGTGAAAGTTTTGCATATTATTTCTTATATAAAAGCTTTAGTCGGTCTTTTAGTGAGTTGTACGTAAGCAAATAATTAATTTTGGTATTGGTATAAATGTGGGCATTTGTTTGAGTATGTAGAATGGGTAAAGGTGCTCTCACGGGTACGTAACCGAATAGAATTTATTGCGAACCGTTATAGCGTTTTACGTACACCAACTAAAATAAATTATTGAAAAGTTATAAATTATACTCTCAATAATTCATATGAACACTTGCTTGATTGCTGTAAACTTTATTGGTTTGGTGACGGTTTTACATTGAAACGTGGATTTTTTTAGTTTAGCGATTTTAAATATAAGTTCATTAATTAAAAAGGAATGCGTAATAGTTGTTAAAACTCTAAAATAAACAATGAATTTAATAAGTTGGAAAATAACTGAAAATGAGGAAATGTTTCATATATCTTGTGTATCTGCATTGTGATTAGCTTCTTGTGGACCTGCATGATGGTTAGCTTGATTCTCTGATCTCAAAGGTTGATAATTATTGAATCAGTTAAATTATTTTTTTTTCAAGAGTCTCACAACAGCCAAGTTGGTCTCTTCTGAATCATTTGGTTTTTTTTCTACAAAGGTTTGCTGCAGGTTTTCATCAACTCTCTTGGTTTCTAACATTGTTACCTAAAGGACTTGCTTTGTTAGAAAATACCCAACAATAAAACCCTTCACTCTTTTTGATTTGCCCATCAAACTTCCAAGCATGGTCAATGGTATTCAAGATGGTTTAATGGCACCCAAAAGGTATATGTAGCCTTTATGGTTGGTTATTGTTTAACAGTTCACAAGTTCTATAAGGTGTCTTATTATGAGGGTTGGTCACTAATACCTATTTAAGAACATAACAAGCTAATACTAATTGCTTCAATTCCAAATAAGTAATAGGTAAAAAATAAATCTCGATAGCATAGTCTTGCAGCCTCAATAAGGGGCATGTTCTTTCTTTACAGCAAACTCCATTTTGTTGTGGAGTTCTGGCATTATGTATTCCCTCTTGATCCTTTTGACCACAGAATTCAATAACTCATGTTCTTAAATTTTGTACCATGATCACATCTAAATTGTTTAACCTTTTTGATTTAATTGGTTTCTATTTTGTCTTATATAAGTCTTAAGGATTTCCACTCGTTTCATCCTTAGATTCTTATAAAAGAACACAACTAAACCTACTAAAATCATCCAGTGATATAGGCAAATAAAGTCTTATGGTTAAGCCTTAAAGATGTAGGTCCCACAAACATCAAATCCATTTCTGAGAAAGCTGTAAGAGAGAATAATAGAGCTCACTGATTATGGTCTACAGGAGGCCTTGTGTTAGCTTTCTCACTTTTGACAAAGCAACACATAGTGTGGTCATTTTTGAAAAATCTTTGATGGTAAACCACTTACAAGGTTTCCCTTCACAAGTTCTTATATTTAAGTTTTTAAACGTTAACATGACCCAACTCCATATTGCATTTGTTAGATTCATCACATTGTGTATGGTCTTTGCAATTATAAAAGATAAACCTCTGAAGGAACAATGTACTTAAATTGAACTGTCCTTATTGTTTTGTCTAGGGATTTATAAAGTAATACTTGATTTGGCATCAGGTAACTTAAATTCAAGAGGGACAATACAAGAAATTCGAGAGTTTCCGAGTTAGTAAATAGAACATTGTTCTTTTTGTCAACATTTGTACACCAGAAAGAGATTGAAATGCTGAAGTTCTTTCACAAAGCAACATCTCAAATTAATTTCTTGTTTTTATTTTACCTTTCCTAGTTATGTAGCCTTTACTTCTCACAAACGCAACAGGGGCCACCATTTAAAGTCTTGGATATTCAGGCATAGGTACGGCCTTGTTTCCTAGTTATGTGCCTGAATACATCCACTATCAACTATTCCTTTGTTCTGTAAAGCTCTATGTGGATAATCCTGCACATTAAATAAAAGAGATTAGATTCTCTTAGGGACCCAAGCCTGTTTGGGCTTGAGTCTGCATAGTGGATCTTTGAAAGTGAAATAATTTCTAAGACTGGATCCACCATTGTATTTGGAGAACATCACCTTGTGCCACGTTAGTGGTGTCTTTTGTTAGGTCTCATAATTATAACTGCTGAGGGCCTTAACAACAGTTTCCACTTTTTCTCCTAACAGTACTAACTGCCATTCACCTTAGCAGTATTAACATTTCGTTCTTGAAAAATTCCATTCTAAGTGTTGTTGGGTTATTGAAAGTCTGACAAATGGTGAATGGGTTTGATGAATAACATTTGTTGGTCTAATCTTTTCACAATAGGCCTTAACAGTTACTAATTTCATAGCAGCACTAGTTAGTAAGCCATTGTCTATTTAAAATAATGCTAGCAGTACTAACTTTTTGTTAGTTGAACACCCCCATTTTTTACATATAGCAGCAAAAGCTTAAACTGGGTTATTCCTTCAAGGTACCAAAAGTCATATCATAGAAAAGAATCAAAAGAGTCTTTTTTGAAAATAAGTTATCAATATTGATTTCATTCAGAGTTTTTTACAAATGAGAGGTTCCCAAAATCTCTATCAATAAAAGTGTGAATGATAACGGTTTTTTCATCGTTCACGTCCTCCGCCACTCCGTGCATTAGTTACATCTGAGATACATACATGCTACAAGTCAAACAAAAAAGGTGAGTGAATATCCATGGTTTTAAGTAATATATATTTGAATGCAAATGCTCGATATTTTGCGTTACGTTGATATACCACCCAGTATGAAAAATAATTTATTTTTGCATTAGTCCTGAATCCGAAAAGCCTTAGGGTATGGTGATACGTTTTAGCCCTGCGGATGCCTTTGCCAAAACATCGCGTGATTTCTAATGATGTGCAATTGGTTACACATAACTGGGTACACCACGGGGAGTGTCCAAGCCCCAAAATAGAACTATTCACATCATCTCGCACTTACTACGGAGAGTAATTAACGGTTATGACATATGGGGACCTTAAAGCAAAGCAGTTACTTAGGCAATAGTAAATTGATAATAGCTATAAGAAATATTGCATTCATGTTTATTGCATGTATCCCCCTGCGGGTTTATTAAAAGTTGAAATTGCGAGGCTATGAATCACCTGAACAGTTATAGGCGAATATTGATAAGGCAATGGACTATGAAATGAATGTAACGGCTTCAACCACGGGCAACCTGGTGGTAATATCTGTTACAAGTCTTAGTTGATTGAAACTATTATAGAATTTACATTGATGTCGTTTTGATATTAAAATTATCATTAACTACCGTTCGGGGGCCCGCTCATAACTTCAAAAGTCATTCAGTAAACGTTTGTGGAGCTAGGGCACTTTAAATCGTAAACCCAACAACTCAGACAAAACGTAATACCAAGATGAAACTCCTTAATATGAAGCTCGCTAGTAATATGGTATGATATAGATCTGGGACATGATTTTTGAAAGCACATCGACGATGAATGATATGATAGTTATAACATAAGCAGTTTTAAGCATTTTATTCAATATCCTAGAGATGTTTAAGCACGTGGAGCGTTAATTAAAGATTATGTCTGGTATGTTTTGACTGTGTTTTTATACTTTTTCTAAATGTTACTTTTAGCCCGGTGGTTGGAAAAGTACAAGTAGACCCTGGGGTTTGCATTTTTACAACTTTGGTCTTTAAACTTTTATTGATATACCAAAGCAAACCCTTGTACTTTAAAAAAGTGACATAATAGACCCTTATAGTTATAACTTTGCATAAATGACACTTTTAGGTCCCTTTTTTTAAGGGTTTTTTTTTTTATTATAATTTATGAAATTTACGATATATTACCCCATGATGGATCTATAATTACAAAACATGTCCAAATTGCCATGGCAAGTTATTTTTAACATTTCAATATCATTTATAAGTTATAATCAACTTACATACGAATGTGTTAACCTTAACACAAGTTTAATTTAACGATTCGTTAAGCTAAAAGTTAAACGGAAACAAATTAGGGTTTTACAATGAAAAACGCGTGGGTTTTAAGGTCAACTTCTCTTATAACTTAGATCAAAGTACTTTTTTAATCATTATATAAGCTGTATTAGGATAGATTATACAATAATTTACAAGTTTAAATCATAGTTTAAGTAACAAAATGAAATTAGGGTTTCGGATGTGTAACGGTTTTTGGGATCAAAAAGGATACAACACTTAGGTTTTTGAGTTCACAAGCTTTATTTTATATTTTAGCAAGATCATTATAACGGTTATAAAATCAGGATCCCATAAGTATTTAGAGATGCCTGGTTTGAGCTATGGCTTGGAAGGTCGTAGACATCGGGACTTTCGGCTTCGTCTGCGTAGAATAACCGATCCGGGCTTGTTTCTTGGTTTCTTTTTCTTTCACTTTCTGAACTTGAGCCTACTTAAGATCACTTAAGATCTATTAGGAGCACAGTATTTCTTCCTATGTAAGGATTATAGAGGAGGAGTGAGGTTAGGGATGTTGAAGAAAAATGAATCACACCAAAGCCCTATTTTACCATTGAAGGCTATAAAGGAGTAAGCAAGGGTATATGATCTAGTTCTTGACAAATTATAGGTCTCGTGTAGATGTGAATAAGCTAGAATTTAATGGTGGAGGTCTAAGAAAACTAGGTTGATGTGTTGGTTGTTGTTGATGCTTGCCTGCTGCTGATGAAGTAAGCAAAAGACGAGGCCATGGTGCTTCAAATTTGACAAGAATGATATAAGTAGGTGACTAAAGCTGCTTACGGGTTCTAGAAGAGGTTCACATAAGCTTATTTGCAATTGCGATGGTTTGAAATGTCGTCAACAATTAGATGGAGAGTGAGTTCGGGCTTATTTGTGGTTCGACTAGGGTTTCATAAGTTTTCAAGCCTTTATTTCGTGTATAAACTGATTAAAGATAGTATAATATATGTTAGCCAAGTTGATTAGAAGGATTAGCAAAGATTATCGCAATTGGTTTGGGTTAAAACGGATTAGAATTGAAGAAATGAGGTCACAGGTTTGATTAGGGCACGTTTAGGGTTTTCTTGACTTTCTTGGTTTATATTTTGCATCTCTGGATTAGGAATGATGGTTTACAGATCCTAGGGATTTTATAAAGATTTTATTAATGAACAGTTTGGTACATTCGTTTAAGTTATAATGTTGTTGAAATTGAAAGAATAAGTCGTGCTTGGAATTAGGGTTCATATAGGTTTTTGGGTTTTTGGATTTGTTTTTGTAGAATTGAAGTAGAATGAGAAATGATAATGTATTCTGATTTAGAATGGTTGTAATTTTTTTTTCATGTTATTATAACTTATTTAAGTATGGTTTAAGTTTACAATGGTAAAATGCAAGGAGAAACGAGTCTGGTTTGAAACTAGCTTTCGGTGTTTAGGTTTAGGCCTTTTGAATTGGGTTTTGAGTGTAGAAAGATGTATGAAAGCTTATGAATTGAATAATTAGGGTTTATACATTATATAATGAGTGTAGTAGCTTGTACACAAGTGGTGGTGAAGAAATTAGAATGAAAACAGAGGTAAAATGGTTATTTTAGAGATCTAGTTAATGCCCTTGTACATTGAGTTTTAGAGATTTGTACTTTGGAGTTGACGACGATTTTATATTTTAAATGAGATGTTATATTACTTATAAATATGATTGTTAGTGAGGTTGTTGCAGTTTACTTTAGGGTTTAACCCTTCATGAGATTAGGGTTTAGGGCATCAGATAATGGTTTAAAGCCTATGTCGTTTGATATGATTGTTGCAAATGTAAGTACCTTATTGGAAATTAATGTACATGTATTATGATATATGATATTGACTTTCATATGTCTATGATGTTGATTGACATATAGAAGATAGGATCTGCCATATGTAGGTTGTCCGAGTCTCCGTTAACTTAAGTTATGCATGTTATAATTGCATTTGAGATATTGGCCAAAGTAATGTACAGTAATAAATACAAACAATTTCCTGAAGAAAGGTGAGTTATCTAAACTGATAGATTGTAATCATCTAATCCTTAAGTAGATGGATATTTACCATTTATGAAAAATTGTGGGGTGTTAATAGGTCTACCACCCTTACTAAATTTGTCAAGAGATCTTAATTGGATTAACAAGAGATGATGAGACAGATGAGGATTATTTTGGCCAAGAATTTCATCTTTCGAGTTCTCCAATTGTAAACTCTGGTCCTCTTTTAGGTTCCATCGCACTTTGATTATAGTAATACGACTACGCTTGGAGTTGCTATATCTACGGTCATAACTTCCTCACTGGTTCTTCTACAAGGTTGTCGTTGTCTCGAGTTGAAGTTCTTTTATTGGAATACAAGAGAGATTCGTGCGACATAAGCATTTCTTGAGATTTTGAAACGTTGGAAAGTTAGGTGTGTGGATACTCTACCTAAGCTCTTCAGGAAGTTCTAGTTTGTACGCCACTGGGCCAATTCGTTCAAGGATTTTGAATGGTCTAATGTATCAGGGATTAAGCTTTCCCCCCCTTTCCCCCACCCCCCCCCCCCCGTCGTTTCCGAATCGAACGATTACCCTTACAGGGTGGGATACTTTTAACATAAAACGATCGCCGACTCGAAATTCTAAAGACTTTCGCCCCTTACTCATTGGCGTAACTTCTTTGTCGATATCTTGCAGCTTGCACGCGTTGACGCATTTGTACGATCCTTTCAGTGGTTATCTTGAATCATTTCTAGCCATGTGTAGTTGAGCAATTTCTAAACTTCGGACCAGCAAAAACAGGTGGATCTACACTTTCGTCCATAAAGTTGCTGTCGTACGGTGTGCCTTGATATTGGCATGATACATGTATTGTACGAAAATTCTACCAAGGTAATGTTTATTCCATCCTTTCCCAAATCTATAGACATAAGCTTCTGTGTAGCATATCTTCGAGTGTTTGGATGGTTCTTTCACTTTGTCCATCGGTTTCAGGATGATATGTTGTACTCATGTCTAGCCCAAAGCATTTTGCAATGATTGCCAGAATCTGGATGTGAAATGACTATCACGATCCGAGATGATAGAGATTGGCACGCCATGTGAGAGGACTTTTTCTTTGATGTATAACTCCATAAGAAGTTTCATACTATCAGACGCATCCGAATGGTATGAAAGGTAGCTGATTTGGTTAAGACTCGTCGACAATGTCCAGATGGCAATCATGTCTGGTTAGGTTTTGGGTTGCTTTGTAACGAAACCATTGTTATCTTTCCATTTCCCATGGAATGGCCGGCTATCCATAAGCCGGATGGCTTTTGACATTCTGCTTTAACTCTAGATCATGTCAAACACTTGCTAACATATTATGCGATGATTGCCTTCATTTTAGGCCACCAATAGAGTTTCTTTATATGGTACATTCTTATAGAACCGGGGGTGTGGTAAATAGATTATTTGTTTACTGAGATCATGCATGATTAAGTCTCTCAAACTGCCAAAAAGTGGTAACCAGCTATGATTTTTGATACAACGAGTTCCATCAGGACGAATTTCAAATGATTTGTCCATTCCTTTAGGTTCTCGGTTTTGAAATTTTTTTTCTTTGAGGGCTTTCATTTGGGCTTCGAGGATTTGAGTATGTGTAATTTTGGCTGGAACGGTTAAGATTATGCTCGAACTCGGAGAGGTTTGATTCTTTGCTTTCGCTTAAGGCATCTGCTATGAAACATTTGCCTTATTCGGTGATGATACAAATTTCACAATCATATTTGAGAGTAGTTTAAACCATCGAGTTGCGCCCTCATATTCAATTCTTTTTTGACGAAGAATATGTCGAGGCTCTTATGATCAGTGAAAAACCTGTTACACTTTGTACCGTATAGATAGTGTCTCCAACATTTAAGAGCAGAATATTATGTCTTAATTTTAAGATGTGCGTAGTATAGTTTTCTTCCATGAGTTTGAGTTGTCGATGGCATGAGCAATGACTTTTTCTCTTAGCTTTTACAGTCCTAACAGTAAAGACCAAATTATCGTTCCTTCTGGTAATGCTAAGATTGGTGCTTTCACAGAGTTTGTTTAAGGAGTTGCAAACGTGATTTTGTTCTTCTGCCACAGATATCTAACTCTTGTTTTTCTAGGTTCATTTAGTCAAAGGCTTTGCATTTATGTAAAAACCTTCGATAAAATCTTCGGTACTAGCCGGCGAGTCCCGAAGACTTATAAGCATTCTGGGGGTGTCAGTGGGTGACGTCCAATTTAACAGCTTTCAATCTTGGCAGGGTCAAATGAGTCCTTGGATGTCGACGAGTATGACCAAGAAATTCCCACGATACTGAATCAGAAATCACTTTTAGACGAAACTTGGCTACAATTTCTCTTTTGGAGTTATTCCAAGATAAATTCTGAGATGATTGCCATGTTTTCTTCGTTTACGAGATTAGTAAGATATCATTCGATAAAAACCTATTACGAATTTATCCAGATATGGTTAACAAACATGATTCTGGAGATCTATGAAATTTAGCAGGTGCATTTGTTTAAACTAAAGGCTATGACTTAAAACTTCATAGTGTCCGTATTCTCATTCTGAAAGCAGTCTTAGGAATTTTCTTCCCTTACCTCTTAGTTGCTGATAACCTGATCTTAAGTTTAATATTTTTCGAGGTTTAAAACGTTGACTTGAAGTTGATCGATCTAATAAGTTCACGATCTTGGTAATGGATAACGATTTCTCTCTATATAGTTAGTTTATTCAAACTCTCGGTAATCGATACACATCTGAAAGATCCGTCCTTCTTGTTAGCTAATAAGTCATGAGTCCCCAGGTGATGTACTTGGTCGAATGAAACCTCGGTCGGTTAGTTCTTAAAAGTTGGTTAGGATAGTGTCCTGCATCATTATGAAGGAGCAATCTATAGGTTGTGCTCGAGGCACAGGTGTTTCTTCGGGGATTAAGTCAATTTGGAATTCTACTTGGCACAACGGCGGAGGATACCAGTTGTTCTTCAGGAAAAACTTCTAGAATTTATTTGACTACGGGAATGTCTCCTAGTTTCTTTTCTTCTGATTTCTTCTCCATTACTTGAATCATGAAAACTTGACAACCTCGGGATATATACCTTTCGGTTTTTATAAAAGATATGAGATTTAGTCGACTTTTACTTCGATCACCTCAAATGATTAGAGTTTCACCGTTGATAGGAATGTGAACAACTTTTTCGTCACAGAGAATTTTGGCATGATACTTGGATAACCAGTCCATACCGATGACAACGTCGAAACTACCAAGCTTAATTGGCATGAGATCGATTTTGAAAGGTTGATTTAGCAGGGTTAAAGTGCAGCCTTTAATAACAGTGTTTGTGCTTACTAAGTTTCTGTCAGCCATTTCGATATCGTAAAATGTATCTATTGTAATAGACAGAATATTTAGCTTAGAGGCAAGCGATATGGATATAAAGCTTCTATCAGCTCCGGAATCAAACAATACTTTGACTAAATGCTGATTTAATAGAAACATACTCGTAACTACGTTCGGGTCTTGTTGAGCATTCCTATCTTTTAGCATGTAGGCTCTTCCTTGGGCATTGATGTTGGTCTTGCGGCACTGATTTGTATAATGCCCTTTTTCTCCACAGGCATGACTCTTACAATTGCATGGTAGTTGATTCTTCCTGTGGCTTGGGTCTTGTTTCTGGCCTAGTCTTACTTCAAATGGACACCTTGTGAAATATTACATTTGCCAGTACAAGGTCTGGTGTGATGGAAATTGCATCTCTTGCACAAAGGGAGATCTCCGGCATACCTACTGTTTTCTGATGGAGTAACAGCATAGGCTCTACCAGCTTCTTGCCTTCGGTTTTGTTGTTGACGATTGTTGTAGCGATTGTTGGTGTTGCGGTAGTTGTTGTTGCTGCGGGAGCTGTTGTTGAAAGTTCTTCTGTCGTCAAACTTTCTTTTGTTGTCACTCGATACTTGCATTGGAGCATGCTTAGTTACTTGATCCATTAGCCTTTGGGCTATGTTGATGGCTTCCTCTAAAGTTTGAGGTTTAGAGGCAGTAACATTTCCTTCAATGCTTCGAGGTAGTCCCCCGATGAAAGCTTCCAAGAGTTTATCGTTGTTTGGCACCATGTTTGGACATAGAACCGTTAATTCTTGGAATCTTCTAACATAAGGTTTAAGATCATTTCCCTTTACAATCAGATTGTAAAGTTCTTCTTCCATCTTTCTGATCTCAGTCCGGGGATAATACTTGTTTGTCAGAAGCCTTTTTAACTCAGTCCAGGTGATTTGATTGGCTTGCTCTATTCCCATAGGCTGGGCATATGCATTCCACCAGGACAAGGCATCGTCAGTTAAAGTACCAGTAGCAAATGTTACTTTGTTTTCTTCAGCACATCTGCTACGAGAGAATACTGATTCGGTTCGTTCAAACCAGCGAATAAGGCCAACTCCTCCTTCCGTACCATTAAAGTAGAAAGGTTGACAGCTAATGAACTCTTTGTAGTTTCCCGTTTTCACTGCAGGAGTTCCAGTAGGATTGGTGTTCCTGTTGGGATTACTAGCACTTGCCATTGTCGTAGCTTGTGCTTCTAGAGCCGCAGTGACACTGTCAGCAACTAGCTTTCTAATGGCAGCTTGAGTCATAGCCGGTGCTTCCGATGTTGATGCTCTTTTTGGAGGCATTCTATCAACAAAAGACAACACGTAATAAGAATGATATCACAAGAGTAATGCTTAAAATGTTTAAAGAGAAATACTCAGTTTTGAACTTTAAGCATATTTAACAATGGAGATATTGAAGTTTTGGATATAGGTTATGAGATGACGACAAATATAATGATGCGTATGACGGATGAATGATGAATGAATGATGATGGATGAATGATGAATGATGAGATGCACAAAGCGGTAAAAACAACAAGGTAGATAACGGGATTGCCTTTATATTAAGAACAACTTGCCTTAGTACTATACATAGTCAAGATTTGACAAGTGTTTTTATTTATACCACACATCCCGTGGCTAGGTTAAAGCTAAAAACTAGAATTTAAACTAGAAACTGGATGATCACTCCATACGGTTCTTGAGTTCGATGATGGAATCCATGAGATTTTCTATGTCTGCTTAGTAACGAACATTCATATCATAGATAATGTCTCCCAATTCATTGATTCTGAAGCGGGCTAGAGAAATCTTATGGTTGCTATTCATTTGTTTCCTCTGGAGTTTGGTGATCTAGGCACGAGCTTGCTGAAGTTCGGCTTCCAAAGCATCAAAATCTTGCTGGATGATTATCCGCCCTTTTCCGAGACCTTCGATTCTATTTTTGATATGATCAATACGTTCGATGGGGAGCACATCTAAACTGTTTAGGATATCCTGAATTTGCTCCTCATGTCGCTCAATAGTTGACTTTTGAGAGGTTTCGCCAATCTCAAAGGCTTGAGGTTGGGACGGGGTAGAAGAAGATGATATAACACCTCGTGTTTTAGGTCATTGTACGATCGGAAGGAAGAATTCTTGAGGATTAGGTGTAGGTATAATAATTGGAGGCAGGATAGGTGATTTTTCAATATAAAAGGCTTGCAAAACATTCATGTAAGGATCATCATGAAATAATGAAAGAGCTGGTGAAGCTAGTGGGACAATTCCAAATGAATTGGAAGAACTAGAGTAAGTTTTTCCTGGTGAAGTTGGGATATAATCCGGAGAAGCCGGAGGAAGATAGTTTAGGAAGTTTGAAGAAAAGGCATCCTCCATATTGGAAGTATGATGATCGGGAGAAGACATTGTTCTGATAACAATCCAGCGGTAAATAACATAAGTTATTTATTTAATATTATAATAGTTATGTATCTTTACATACCATTCTGGAAGATATAGCGGCACGGTGGAATTTCTTGGATGGAAAAAGAGAAAAGTAGTTATAGTTAAGGTTGAAACCTTGTTCTCTATAACGTGGCTCTTGATACCAAATCTGTAACACCCCCATTTTTACATATAGCAGCGGAAGCTAATCTGGGGTATTACTTCAATGTACAACAGTCATAATCATAGAAAACGGATCAAAAAGAGTTGTTTTTGAAAATTAAGTTATCATTCATTATTTCATTAGAGTTTTTACAAAAGAGAGGTTCTAAAATCTAAAACACAACGTTTGAATGATAACGGTTTTTCCATCTTCAAGTCCTCGCCACTCCGTGCCATAAGTTGCTTAATTACCTGAGATAAAACATGCTAAAAAGTCAACACAAAGGTTGAGTGAAATTCATAGGTTTAAGTAAAATAGTTTGAATGCAAACTCGATATTGGGTTACGTTGTTATACACCCGTTATTTGTAAAACATTTATTATTGTTATTAGCTCATGAATTTAAAGCCTTGGGATATGTTTGATATGTTATAGCCCCAACGGGTGCCTTTGCCAAAACACCCGCAATTATATTCTAATGATGTGCAATTGGTTACCGGCATGACTGGGTACACCAACGGGGAGTCTAACCCAAATAGATCTATTCACAGCATTCGTGCTTATTCCGTAAAGTAATTAACGGTTCATGATATTGGGGACTTAAAGGCAAAGCAGTTACTTAGGCAATAATAAATCAGGATAGCATACAGAAAATGATTGCATTCATGGTTTATAGCATGTATCCCCCTCGCGGGTTTATAAAATATTTGAAAGATTGAAATGCCAGGCTATGAACTTACCTTAACAGTATAGGGAAATTTGATTTATAGCAAAGGTATATGGGATGAAAGTAACGGCTTCGTCACATGCAACCTGGGGTAATATGTCAAGTCTTAGTTTGATTGAAATATGTTTTACATAATGAATATCATCTTTGATTGAATTATAATGGAGTATTGTATCACCGTTCGGGCCATTATAATTCAGAGGTCATTCAGTAAACGTTTGAGGAGCTAGGGCACTTTAAATCATAAACCCAACAACTCAGTCAGAACGTAATACTAAGATGAAACCCCTTAATATGAAGCTCCCTAGTATTGTGATACGATATAGATTCAGGTTAGGATTTTTTTTAAAAGCATATTGATGATGAATTATATAATAGTTATGGTATGATCGGTTTTAAGCGTTTTGATCAAAATCTGAAAATGATAAGCACGATAAGCGTTAATTAAAGTTATGTCTTGTAAGGTTTTGAATATATTTTTATACTTTTTCAAAATGTTACATTTTAGACCCTTGAAAATGAAAAATGGCAAAACATACCCTTGGAGTTTGCACTTTTACATGTTTGGTCCTTGTAGTTTAAAAGATATACAAAGTAAACCTTATACTTTGGAAAGTGACATAATAGACCCCTATAGTTATAACTTTGATAAAATGACATTTTCAGTCCTTTTAGTTATAAGATTCAGAAAGTTACGATATATACCCCTTGCATGGATAATATTTACAAAACAAGTCCAAAATGCCATGCAAGCTTATTTTAACATTCCAAAAGATAGTTGCAGGTTATAGCTTATTAATATAAGCTAAAATATTAAGATTTAACGTAACAAAAGTTCAGTTTAACAACTCGTTAAGCTAGGAAGTAAAACGGGTCAAATTAGGGTTTTAAAACAAAAACGCGCGGGAATAGCATTAAAATAAAACACATTGTTCTTAGAAACTGAAATTTCAAAATCCGTAAAACACTGGACAAATCCATTTTCTACCAAACGGTGAACTGAAACAACACCTCTAGTTATAGAAGGTGCATAATGACTATTGTCTAAACAAATCACAATGCCATTAGGTAAAACTAATTCAAAACTTCCAATAGCTTCTACTTGTTTCAGCTTTCTTACTCCTCCAAGACCATAGTTTGTGTTACAAATAAGAGTATCACAACTAGTGTCATACACCCAGGATTTAGTAGGAAAAGAAAATAATTCTATTATAAAGACATCTGAAGAACTGGCAGTGCCAACTTGCTTCTTCTTCTTCTTAATCAACTCAGCAAGGTAAGCAGGACAATTCCTCTTACAATGACCCACCTCCTTGCAGTGGTGGCAGGTGTCATCCTTAGCTGGGTGCTCTTTTGCATAAGGCTTAGGGTTTTTAGGCTTAGGGATATAAACCTTCTTATCCTTTCCCTTTCCCTTAACCTTATTCTAGCCTTTTGCATTAAGCGATTTCTTATTCGATTTCTGGATTTTATCACCTTTAATCATCATTACTTGTGGTATTTCAGCCTTTTTAGGTAAACCCTTTGCATACTCAATGAGCATAGCATGTAGTTCACCAAATGTCTTCCCCATGTTATGCTTATTATAGTGAGGCCATTTAAGATTAATCCAACACTAAGCTCTTGTGGGAGCACATAATCAGGACATTCCAATTCCACATAATTCTTCATCTAATGACATATGGGCCAACTGGTTTTCCCTCATCTTGTTTGCAAGCATGGAAAGTTTGGATCAGGTCAAACCACTCCACTCCAGCTTGTTTCTCAAACATAGATTTAAGCTCCTGAAGCATTTCATAATGTGAGGAATTTTTGAATTGTCTTTAAAGTTCAGGAGTCATACTTCCGAGCATAAGACAAGTCGCCTCATTATGAATCAAATACCGTATTCCACTGCGCAAGTACTCAGAATCGGTAGGTGAAGCAAGAGAAATAGGTTGTTCAATGACAAACAATTTCTTTTCAACTCTCAAGACTATCTTAAGTTGACGAAACCAATCATTGAAGTTATTTCCAGAAATTTCAAACATCGACCTGAAAGTCGAATGGTTTATGTTTTAGATAGGTAGTGCCATTTACAAACATAGTAAAGTTCAAGAATTAGTATTTTCGATAATACTCCTTGAAGAAAATTAACTACCCACGTTTATATAAATAAACAATTAATTTTCTAAGGTTAGGACCCTACTTGACATACCACCACCACATCAGTTGATCTGCTAGTGATGGTGTACTCAAAAGGTAATCAACGATTGATAATTCACAACTATTGCAATTCCTAAACCATATGGGACTTACTTTATTACAATAATATCTAGTAAGCATGTTTCATCCCATCTATGCCGCGTGTTAACAGGTCTAACCACAACAACGCTAAGTCGTCCAATTTCAAAACAGTAATTATGTAACACTCACCGTCTCACGGAAAAGCGTATAATTACCTTGTGATTGCAAATCTACACACGTCTCACGCATAGTAAAGAGCAATCTACAAGTGTTTTTACAAATTGGATGGCAACAACTTAGTTGAAAAAGGGTATTTTATTTGACGTGTCAAATATGTACGAAGAAGCATGCATACATCTTCGTAACATTTATTTTAATAAAAACTTTTACTCAATTAAGTTATTATTACGGTATCACCTATTATCATCGTATCTTATACATAAATAGTGAGACCTTAAAATTGACGATTCAACGTATCTTTAAATTTAAAGATTTGCTTTTTATCGCGGGAAAAGATTAAAGAATGATTAAAAATCATTCAAACCCTAGACCATTCGCGACTTCCTACATAGTATACAAGGTAAGGAAACTACAACGTAGTCAGGTATTATAGGGTAATGGTGTCTACAAGACCGAAGTCTTGATGAGTCTCCCCGAACCTTATCCTTGCAACTATATAGTACTTTTGCAAATTACGTCATTGATAAAAATTAAAACTTTAATTTAAAGAATACATTACAAACTATAAATTGCTAGTCTAGTCATGGAAGATTTTATATCGGATGTAAGCCGAATCCACTTTTGACTTTTTGCAATAGATAGTTCATAATAAATCTTATTTCGATAATCATTAGTCATGTTTATGTTTGTTTTCCGAAAAATCCTTTTTATTTTCTCACAAGTCAAGAACTTAAAATAGAACATATAAACATCAACTAAACTAAATAACATTTATTTAAACACACTTAACAATTAAGGCATGCAAACATTAAATATGATCCTAATTATCTAATAATTAAATACCTTATATCACATAAATCTTTTAACTATTTTAGGCCCCTATAATTCAATAATAAAGGTCTTCCCGAATTCTTGAATCATGGATCTTACCAATTAAGAAAATATTTAAAATTATGCGAATCTTGATCATATTTAAACCAAATCCTTTTAACAAATTAACAAGATTTAAATATTTAATATTAATCCATGATAAATTTGCATGATTTTATCATGGATCTTCATTAACAATTAACAAAAACTTAAAACAATTAACAATTAATACATCAAGTTTTATATAAAATTGCATACAACCTATATCTCATCTAATTAATTTTATTAACCATCAAGATTAAATCCCTTTAACATAAAACGCTCACTGGGGCATTAACATTAATCACGAAACCCTAATTTTTTCAATTTTATTCCTTGTAATTAAAGATTCTATACGATGGCTCGTGATGCCACTGTTGGGTTTCACGATCTAATCAACCAATTAATTAACACAAGTACGCAGCGGAATTAAAGATTACATGTAGAACACATTAATTAACAAGGATAGAAGATATATATCTTTTAGCATGAAACGATACACCGCTTAAAGGTAACTGTTAACACCGTCTTCTATATACGCGTGTGTATAACGTCACATGCGAAAACCCTCCAAGATCTAAAGCAAGATCTCTCTAAGTCGACACACATAATACGTTCTTAGCAAACAACGAAGTATGCTAGTACTAGTAGTGTTTAGCAAACGATCACCTTGCTTGATAATCAAGTGAACCGAATAACCTTTTGTTCTTAGGGTTGAATCACAACACCAACGAAACCCTTTGTGGGTTTTCTGCGATCGAACCAGGAAGGAAAGAAAAAGGGTTTTGTAGAATCGGTCGAGAAAAGGAAAACACAAGGACGATTTTTAGGTTTTAATGTTTCAGGTTATATCCATAATGAAAGCCATAAAACCCCTATATATAGTCCTCTATACTTGTCATGCAAGCAAGGCTTTCCTATTTCTACAAGGAGTGGGATTGGGATGACCTAGCAAGGCAAGGGTCAAACCACAACCTTTCAATATTCGGTTTTGTATATTTAGTCCCTTAACTTTTTAACGACTAATATTAATACTTGTTATCATATAACGATCATTTATTAAAACACTAATTAAACATTGTTTACATATTAACGTGTGCGTCCCCTTAGGCTCGAATAAATAATTCAGACATATATTATTTACGATGGACATATTCCAACACTTCCATGTATCCTCCTCACGGATCCGAACTTGGTGATAACCTGGTCGTAAGTCCAGCTTTGAAAACACATTAACATGTTTTAATTGATCCAACAAATCATCTATTCATGGTAAAGGGTACCTATTCTTTATAGTGATATTGTTAAGAGCTCGGCCCGAATTGTAATCGCAACCTAACTTATGCTTCCTACGATCTTAACCCGTTGCTCACAAAAGTCGGGCATCTAGGTTATAGTCATTAAACCCTTGAATAATGTAAAGACTTGTCTAATGCTGACAATCACACTATTCGACATTAAACCTTCCTATTAGGTGCAAACTAACAAAAGGATTTTACGCGCTTTATAAGTGCCTAATCTAATGCAGGCAGTGGTATGGACAACCCCTACACTGGAAATAGATTTCATCGTATCTCTTGTAACCTATTAGACTACCTTTTAACTGTTCACGCCTACTCACTAGCTAATATGATCTACACTAGCCTTAGCACTACCAAAACGCGAGGATCGATCAACAAGCAATTAAAATATCCATATAAACAATAATTAAACTAAAAAATATGCATCAACACAATAATAAATACATAACCAGGCTAGCACTAGAGGTGCTTAGCCACTCATATTGTAAATTGCAGAAAACATAATGAAAGTAATCATGGATTGATTAAACATTAAGATTCTTGCAAATACTCGATGAATGAATGATACAAATAATGATTTAAAGCGAATCCTCCCTTGGAATGGTGGTAAATGGAGCTGGAAAACCCCTTACAATGGAGCCTTAATCGTCCCTTCTGAGTCTTCAGTGAAAAGAATAATGAAATTAGCTGAATTAGGGCTTGTATTTATAGGCTCGATTGAGTTATGGTGTAACCGTAAGTGAGGAGTTATGATGTAACTTCCAAAGGTATGACTTACGCCGTAGTAACTCTCGGATTGATTTTCACCAATTGTTATGGTGTAACCCTAACAGGCTAACTACGCTGTAACTAGAAACTTGACTAGGCATCTTTGGTTCCGGTAGAACATGGGTTACAACGTAGTTCCAACGAACCAACTACGCCGTAACTATCATCTTGAGTAGCTACTTATGCATATTTTTTCACACCCTTTCATTTCCGCGTCTTTTCATTCCAATGCTCATATTTTCCTAAAAAGGAAACATGAATCAATTAAGTACATATTTTCATAAAAATGCAACAATTATGAGCATTTTTATAAGGGAATTTAATATTGAAAAGTATACAGTATTTGATTTTATCATCTATTCAATATGAACTACAATTTTTTTGGTTATTCTGTGTATGTTTTCACCTCCCTAGAAAGTTACCGGTTTAAGCAGTTTTAGAAATTTATTGTACATTCAACTAAGTGTACACA